>JAHDVE020005276.1:0-57749 GCA_022606495.2 Halesus radiatus | reverse complement strand
GATTCCGACTCCCGATGCTTTGTAAATGTGTTGTTCGATTGGCAGGATTTGCCTAGCCACCTTTTTTGGAATGACTTGAATAAAAACGTCAGCAGTACGGCGATGTGGGGGAGAGGGATTTTGTTGGAGTAGGTCTGCGCGTTGCAGACCGCTTTAAGTAGCCCGCGAAAGCCAGTTCGAACCAGTTAATTAATTAATAAATAAATAACTGGTTCGTTAACTGGTTAATTAATTAGAATTTATAACATTTTTCCGGGTAGCATAAGAAAATCTGATTCACAAAAAATATTCAAAAGCAATGTAAAAAAAATTGGATTAAAAGTAATGATAGGGCATTCGGTGCACTGACCCAAATTCGAAATTATTGATTCAACGATTTACGAAGCATATCTTAATATAAGTGGATATTCATAGGTATTTTAAAATAAAATAATTTGCAAGATTGCTGCCTCAACACAGGCTAGCCTAGTGAGGCGGGTTTTGTGAAACATCAACTATGACATAACTGTTATTATATTATTTTCTATTTTACTTTATAAACCACTGTACACTTACATTATTATATTATACATGTCTTTTAGTTATAGTTAAATTTATTACAATAAAGATATTATTATTATTATTATTATTATTAGTTAGCTAGTGACCTCTCCACTGCCCGCTCTAACTTCTCATCTGCTCATCTGCTCGCCTTCTTTTCTTCTGACCGCCGCTTACCTTGGACCCCCATCGGACTACTGCCTCTCATTGGACCCAGACCAAACATTGTCACAAGGACAAGGCCCGCAGAATTACAAAAGTCGTAAATAAGGATCTTGTTGTTAATATCGTTCCTCCTCGCAGACGGAACGGTAGGTCGTGCTTTCTCCCATCCCAGCCCACTCTGCAGATCGGGATCAGCTGCCCCATGCAGTTCGTTTGTGTGCCAATACGTCTGGTATATTCACCATAGAGAATAAAATCAGAAAAATTTATGAAAAATAATTCAATTAAGAAAACTTTTTCATTAAATACGGGGAAAAACACATTATAAATGTAAGCACCTCACGGAATAGAGAATTTGATTTATTTTCTCACCAAATCGGTTTTACAGGTAATCAATTATTTTAAACACCGTCCAAATTAGAATTGCGTGGGAGTAAATAAAATCATATAAGTAAGTCGTCGCAATGTGGATTGACCACAATTTGAAAAACGCCAAAACGGTTGTATGCAATAATAAAAACTAAAATGCTTGCAAAACTTAATAAAACATTATTAAATTTGATTCATGTTAAATTTCTAAAAAAATGAATAGAGTTATACGAATTAAACACAAAAACAATTATTAAAGTGAAAAATGAGATTAATAGATCAGAAAATCGTCTATTCAACATTTTTCGTTTGTTTAAACCGAAGACTACCAGTTTAATCATCGATTTAATTTTTCTGTGTGAAGTGCGTTACGTAATAGTAAAAAATAAAATACTATGAAATAAATTCCTTCACCAAAAATATATACTTTCTTGAAGAAACAAATCGTGTTTGCAAGCTAGTACAATGTAACTACAGTAAATAAAAACAGTTAGGAACTGCCAAAGGTTATCGACATTTTTTTATGGAAAGGTTTATTTATAAACCTTACGTGTGAAAATGTGTCTAAAAAACAAGATTTCCCGATAGCCGCATAACCCCTGCATGTCTGACTTTCATGAAACTGCGATAGACGAAGGGGGACCTCGACCCCTAGCAGCGACCAGCCGCTAACAAAGCCATTCTTCATCTGCGTATGGTTCAATTCAATTATGTTATCGCGCATGCCATTTATATTATTACCGATCTGCTGATTCCGTTCGAAGAAACTAATAAATCCCCATAAATAGAATTATATGTAAATTACAGGGTCTGGTAGCTTGCCAAAATCAAAAATTGATTTAACGTATCAGCAAAATCAGTTCTCGAGTAGGAACAAACTAAGCGGACTCATAAAAGTCATTCTATCTCCTTTCTTATTACGGTTAGATATATGATCTGTTAGAAAAAGAAAAAGAAAAAACCACGCCTCCTTTTTACATTTGAAAGAGAATCATAGAAAATAATTTTTTTTTGAAAATATTCTCTAAAACCAAATCTCAAGTCGCCATCACTAGTTACAAGTCCGCAGTATAACAAGTTCTCTGACTACTATTGAATTCCGTGATCCAATTTACTCAAAATGTCCAGTTAACTATGTTGTTGTTAAATAACCATATATTAACTATTCACTTGTGATATTTTTCTTCGTTTGTATAATTTATTCCTGTGAAACTTACACGTTCAACTAATTGGGACGGGATTGTACATTTCAAATGACGTTTTAACTATGTACGAGTATTTGTATAATTGGCACACATTGAAATATAATATTCAGTAAAAACATGTTAGGGTTTGATTAAAAAAATAGTTGTTTTGTATATACGATTAACGTAAAGCGAATTGTGGTTTTGCACGACTTTTATATGGGATCTGTCAAACGCCTTTGGGGTTGTTTCTATCTAAAAACAAGGTCTTTTAATTTGTACATTGCCCCATAATGCAGTGTTTCGATTAAATAAAAATAATAAATAGTATATTTGCGAGAGTGGAAGATACTCTCAGTATCGCCCTGGTGAAAGACCACCATTCAGAATTGAAACGTTGCTTGAAATGGCTTTTAGCCGTGTTTGGTGACCAGATCTGAATAGCCAGGTATTCCCCTTTTCCCCACCTTCCTCTCCCCTTCTCCTTCCCCTCCCCAATACCTTCAGCCTCACAACATTCCCCAATTGGGAATGCCATAGTCTCACTGGCTTCAGACGGTTGGGAGCAGTTGGGACTCTTGTGAGGTATTCATATAAAAAAAAAAAAAACGTTCCAACGTGGAAGATATTATCAGTATCGCCATGGTGAAAGACCACCATTCAGAATTGAAACGTTGCTTGAAATGGCTTTAGCCATTTTAAGCCGTGTTTGGTGACCAGATCTGAATAGCCAGGTATTTCTCAACCTTCCTCTTCCCTTATCCTTCCCCTCCCCAATACCTTCAGCCACACAACATTTCCCAATTTGGGATGCCATAGTCTCACTGACGCCAGACGGATGGGAGCAGTTGGGACTCTTGTGCGGTATTCATATAAAAATAAAATAAAATAATAAAACCATAATTAAAGTTTTTACCTGTTTTTTGTTACATTGCGTTATGTAATATTAACAATACCGTTCTGAAAAAGTGGTAAAAATGTGTGACATGGAATATACCTACCAGAGGGTATGTGTTATTAAGGTTATATTAGTGATCAGTACACTGCTTAGTGACAACCTAATAAACTATCCTCCAAACCAGCGAGTCAAAGGATTGTTACGAATTTGAGGATTTAATCGAAGATCTAAGTTATAGAGTGCATTGCAAAAAATCGATTGTGTGTTGTCAATAAAGATACTTCTTGTTTGCTGTTAGTAATTTCAATTTATTATTCCTTTTTGTAAAATCACATTTTAATAGTAGATATTTTTAATATAATAACACCAGACAGGAGGCCCGAAGGGAAACAATTTTCCTGAAGGCCCATATCATCCCAAAGATGCTGTGGCATTAATCAAAGTGTAAATGGTTGTTAGGTACCTTTTGATATTAATGTATTTGAAAATGCCCACTTTATTATCATCTTCTGCTGATTGTTGTGGCCAACTGAATAAATGAGCGCACAAGCTATATACAAGTCCCATTTAAAAAAAACAAGCAAATTAAGAAGGTTTGTTTTTATTTAGGGTAGGTACAGTTTTTCAGCCTTTATGGAATGTACGCCACTGGTTGCCTCTGAGGAAGATTCTCCCCCACGCAGAGATCAGTCAAGTATCATGATGGTGCTAGCCCGTTCAGTGTTACATGTAAAAAATATAGAATTTTTGGGCGGCTGATTTAAAATATTAAATACAGATTAAAGGTCGTCGCGATACTCTTTCATATTTTCTAATGCTTAGTATAGAACTAGAGCACAGAACTCACTCCTGATGCTGATGTATTTAGCGACAAACATTTTCGTGTTTTGTTTGGAGGTAAATAAAAGTATAAAAACATTATACACGCGCATAATTAAATAGGGAGATTATGATTTTTTTTTATCTATAATCTATTAATTTATTTTAACTAACTATCCATTACGACGTTTCTCCGCAGGGGTAGGCAGAGAGGACGGATCGTCAAACAACTCGATCTTGGCGTACACATTTTGTTTCTTTCAACATTCATACATCGTCTCATATATTCTCTTCTATTATTCCGACTTCTGACATGGACTCAAGTATTGATTCGCTTGATCGTGCCATGTAGTCCCCAGCTTCTTCTTCCATTCACATTTGCGTCATATATTCTTCTCACACTCCTTTTTTTGTTCATTTGCTCTACATGTCCTAACCACCTAAGCGTCCATTTCTTAATCTTACTCATTACGCTTAAATCAGTCTTGCATTCTTTACGAATCTCAACATTTTTCACACGTTCACACATGGATTTACTACACATTTGCCTGAGAGATCTTATTTCTACAGCATTCAGTTTACTTTCATCCTTGCTCTGCCAATTTCATACCTCACTGCCATTCATCAAAGTTGGTATCAGCACTCCATCGTGGACTGCTTGTTTCGCTTCTTTGGACACTTTTTATTAGCGCCAACGGCGTTCAGTCCTCAGTTAATGGAGTTTCCTGCATTCACCCTTCTTTCAATATCCCTATCAGTCTTTCCATCTCTGGTAAACATAATTCCCAAATGTACAGGGTGGCCTTAAACTACCGTTATGGTTTGAATGTTTAATAACTTTTTAGATTTATTTTTATTTCAGAATTTTGTGAAGAAAACATGGGGAATTTGAAATGTAACACTACACAACAGAACAGCGATCAACAATTGTTAAATTTTATTTTGAAAATCAACCGTCAATTGTTTTGACGCAGCGTGCTTATCGTCGTTTTTTTAATGTGCGTACTGGACCTTCAACACCAACAATAAACCGCCTGGTTGCAAATTACACACAGTACAGTAGGACACCTTCCATATATCGGAAGACCACGTACGGTCCACACGGAAGAAAATATCGAACGTGTTGTGGATAGCCTTCAGAGGATTTTGGCCGCATTGCACATGTCCCCATATAAGGTTCAGCTTTCGCAAGAATTGAAGCCGATAGACTACCAACAACGGTTTGATAATGGTAGTTTTGCGCCACCCTGTACAAACTCATCGAACTGCTCCAAGTATTTATCATTCATCCCCAAATTGCACACTGTTTTCGTACTCTCGCTTTCAATCACTATGATATACTTTAGACTTATTTACATTCATCATTAGCTCATTCTGCATGCATACTTCATTCATTCTAGATACGAGAGACTGTATATCGTCCATACTATTCATACAATCAATACCGCATCATCAGTATACAACAGGCAACATGCTTTTAAAAATATCCAATGATGATACGAAATAATGACCACGATCGAATGTTTGGGCATCCCCGATCAAAGGTATTCAATCCAAGTTCTCCAATAATAGTTTTAGTCCCACGATCAGTCCAATAATGGTGTAGAGATATTAACGAAGAAGTTGAATACATTTCTCTAGAAACGCCTTCTACACAACCACGACTAATGTTAATTGGTTTTATTTATATATTTAAACACTTCTTCTTCTTTTAATGTTGCTCACATAACGCATCTAGGCGTAAGAATTGATTTTAAAGCGGGCTGACCACATTATTTGTTTAAATAAATAAAAAAATTAAAAACGTTTTACTTTCTTAAAACAATCAGGAATGTCCTCAGTACAAAAGATTGTATTAAGATCTACATGGCACTCTGCCAATCACTATTAGAATATGGTATTATCGGATGGGACAGTGTTAACGACAAAATTCTTAATTTAGCCATTAGGACACAAAAACTCATCGCGAAAATTATACTCAAAGTCCCTGTAAGAACTAGCACTGACGAAATCTTTAACAAACATTATGTCAATAAAACAATTATACTATAAAACATTACTACTTTACATTCATACATACAAAAACAAGAAATAACAACAATCACACATATTAGAAACACTAGATCTCAGAGTCAAAAACACATACAACAAGGAAACACAAACACAAAATTTGAAAAAAAAAAAACTTCTTATATTATGGTAGCAATCTCTACAAAAAAATCCGACTATCCTTTAAAAATCTAAAACAACACTGGATACGTTACATAGGGAGATCTGAAATAGAAAACATATTTACACTAAATACAGACGAACACCGAAACCACCCAACTGGACTTAAAACACCTCACTTAATATAATGTAATTTAATATATTGTCAATGAAATCCTCAGCACGGGAAATTACAGTGAGGATATCATTATTTGTTACTTTGTTATAAAAATAAGATAATAAAACATTGTTAATATTATTTAATAATCGGTTAGGTTATAAAAAATACATATTTATTTTTATTTATTAGAAACGCTAAGAAATAATATTATATAATGAATGATAGGTATGTAATTATCACTATTAAATCTGTTAACAACATGTATGGTGTAAGTAATAAAACTTATGAATTATTTAGTTACAAACAACAATGTTTATTAATCTACCTGAAAAACTCGGTGCCCGTAACAACACGATAGGATGGCTAAAAAAACGACGATAGGCAAAATAATGCCAAAAAAAGTTCAAAGATAATAATAATAGGATGATTTGTATAGCGCCGTTTTTGTGAAAAATCACCTCAAGGGCGCAGACCGACTAAAGACAACATACAAAAAATAATCAAACCACAATGTAAATTTTGTGCAGAGTAAACACTAAAGCCAAAGATAAATAAATAAAAATCCTAGTCAAAATACAAATAAATATTATGCGTTATAATTTATTATTAGAAAAATTTATTGGTTCAAATAAATTTATCATTAATAATAATATACGAGGTGTGTTCAAAAGAAAATGTGAATTTCGATTTTTTTCGAAAAGTATTTATTTATTCATCAATATCCATTTTCTCCCCTTCAAATTAATCCCCCTCAGATATAATGCACTTATGCCAGCGCTTCTTCCAATCCTCGAAGCACTTCTTGAATGCCCTTTTTGGTATGGCCATCAGCTCGTTCTTCGATTCTGACTTTATCTCATCAATTGTGGCAAAACGCTTTCCTTTCATTGGTCCCCTCAGTTTCGGGAATATGAAAAAGTCGCAGGGAGCCAAATCTGGTGAATACGGTGGTTGAGGCAGGATTACGGTGTTATTTTTGGCCAAATAATCACGGATGTGTGAGCTGGTGCATTATCGTGACGCAAAATCCATGATTTGTTTTTCCACAATTCCGATCGTTTGAGCCGTATTGCTTCACGCAAACGTTGCATAACTTCCTTGTAGTATTCCTTATTAACCGTATGACCCGTTGGCAAGAACTCACGATGCACCACGCCATTGTAATCGAAGAAAACAGTGAGCAAAACCTTCACATTTGATCGAACTTGGCGTGCTTTTTTCGGTCTTGGCTCTTCTGGCCGCTTCCATTGGGATGATTGGGCCTTGGTTTCGACATCATAACCATATACCCACGTTTTGTCATATAACCCTTATGAGCAAATCTAGATCGTCCGTTGACGTAATTCAACAACTCCTGAGCGATACTAATGCGACCTTGCTTTTGCTCAAAATTTAGCAATATCGGAACAAACTTCGCTGCCACACGTTCCATGCCCAAAACATCCGAGAAAATTGCATGGCATGAGCCGATTGATATGACAACATCCTCTGCAACTTCCCTAATAGTGATTTGACGATTTTCCAAAACCATTTTCTTCACTGTTTCGATGTTTTCTTCGTTTGATGACGTGGTTGCAACTCCTGGACGCTCATCGTCATTAACATTTTCTCGGCCTTCTGTAAAGCGCTTGTACCACTTATAAACACTTTTTTGAGACAGAGTAGACTTGCCGAATGCCACAGTCAACATTTTAAGTGCGTTGGAGCACTTTATTCAATTTTTAACGCAAAATTTAATACATATTCTTTGATCCATTTTTTTCAAAATTAAAAAATCGAAGAACACACAAAAACGTGACTCACCTTTCCAGTTGTCAAAAACAAACCACTAATCCAAAATGGCTGATAATGCTAAACAAAATAAACAAAAATATGATAAACATATGTGGTCACGCGAGTTTATTTACAGCTACCTTCGACAAGGTGCGATTGCGAAGTCCCCCCCTTCATTCCCTTTTCAAACCCCCCTCCCCCCCGCTCCAGTCCAGGCTTCCCGACTCAATCTTTATCCGCATTGATTCCTAATCAAGCCGCCGCACCGCCGCGATCTCTGAAGTTCTGAGGGACGCGCTGCAGAGGTCCGGACCGAACCAGTTGCTGAGACCCTTTCGCCATCCGGAATTGCCCGGTCGACAATCACGCAAGCCGCCATGGGAGAGTGATAAGTGAATTCGGTGAGTTCTTTTCCTTCACACTCCTTCATTTCGCAATCGCATCACGATTTCCTGATAATTGCTATCGGAAATCAAATAATCGCCGCAACAATATGTGTACCAACATAACAAAAAAAAATCGATAATCGAATGTACACAGCCCGCGAAAATTCAAAATTCACCTTTTCTTTTGAACACACCTCGACGTTGATAAATTTGATCTAAATGAAAAACTAAAACTAAAATGGCATGCACTTTATCTGTATTTAAATTAAAGTTCCTAGGCAAAAATTTCATGGAATACTGATTTCTTTGACATTGTTAAATAAATTCATAATTTTAAATTTTAATAGAATAATGCATGTAATTTAGGGTAGGAAATAAAATCCCCTTCACTTGAGAGTGGATACAATATAGGACAAAAAAAATTTATCTAATAAACACGAATACAACAATAACAAATATATACACAACCTATTCAACACAAAAAGATGAAAACATGTGCATAACAATAATGTAATTAAAATATATTATAAAAGAAAGTAAAAAAAAAAACGCGCGGCCCGCAAAACCTCAGAAACATGTCCCGGTACGACCAAGGGAGTTATATGGTCTGGTAGATCTCTATCAACCCTCCGGGATGAGGGTTTCCGTTTTTACCTAAAGGGCGTGCTTTTAAAGATATAAGAGCTGGAAGTTTCGCCCCCTTGAAATTTCAAGAACAACCTTCCGGAAAGTTCTAGAAGGTTCAATAAAGCTGTAAAAAGTTCTAGAAGGAGTGGTGGAGTATGTTTACTTATATGTGCTTTTCTTGGTGGTGAGTAGGTTCTGGATGATTCGAAAATGCTTTAGAAAATTGTGGAAGGAGAAAGTTCTCGAAGTTTTCAGAACTGAGTGGCGGTGTGTGTCGGTGAGTCCAGAAGGTTCCGGAAAGTTCTAGAAGGTTAGATAAAGCTGTAGAAAGTTCTGGAAGAATGGTGGAGTATGTAGGTAAGTCTAGAAGGTTCCAAAAACGTTCTGAGTGGTTCGTAAATGCTTTAGAAAGTTATGGAAGCAGAAAGTGAGTGGCGGAGTGTCGAGGTGAGTCTATAAGGTTCTGGAAAGTTCTTAAAGGTTCGATAGTCTTAATTTTAATCAATATATATTATTTAAACAAAAGTATTCGAGAGCATTCCACAACATTCCAGAACATCCCGGAACATTCTGGAATGTTGTGAAATGTTCGGAAATAGGGAATCAGGAACCTCATTGTGGAACATTCCAGAACACTTTTGAATATTGTCCTGAGCGAAGCCGTACCCCAGCTAGTACGTAATAAAATTGATAGAAATTGATGCTTATTTTAAATCTCAAGTTTTTAATAACCTACAATACACTATAAAAATATTATAGACCCAATAAGAAAAGCTGAATTTCACGGGTACTCGATTAAATCTATACCTGCTTTCAATAGCAACAATACACATTTCAAAGCGCTGAGCGCGTGTAGTGGTTATTGAATTTTACTTCAAAACTACTGCATTATGTAGAACTGTAATTCTTACAAGGACTCGTAATATGATTCCTAATTATTTGAATTGAATAAAAAAAAATCCGTGCACTTTGAGATGTGCACAAATTGCATATTTGTGTAAAGCGAAAGATCCACAACGAAAAATACCACTAAATTAAGGTTTGAATGGTGTAAACATCTCCCGGCCACTGTGAGGTTTCGATCCAGAAATCTGTCAGGTCTGTGTCCCTACTTTACCTCGTACGACAAGGAGAATAAGGATAAAAGATGATTCAGATCTAGTTACTGCTAAAGCTATTTAAAGCATCGTTTCGTATCTGAATAGTGGTCATTCTCCGGGGCGATACTGAAACTATCTACACCTTTTGTATGTTTATCATAATTAGAGTTTGAAATATGGTTTTGATTACTCATAACTAACCATTGTTTTAAATGAGTGGGTAGCTAAGATTTTATCTTCAAATTTTATATTATTTCTCGAAATCTTACATTCAGACAAAGTAATTGATTTGTAAGTAAGAAATGTTTACATTTAAATAACTAGTAAATTAAGTATAAAATGGATGTATTGTACTATGTATGAGCTAAATAAAAAGGTGAAAAAATAGACAAGTTTTTTTGATTGGTGACGCTCTTTTAAGAATAAAAAACAAAACAAAAAAGGGTTGTCTAGTAGCTATGAGTCGTTCATTTGTGCCGGCTCATTTTGAGCGTACGACTCCCGGTAAACCGTACCACGGTTCAATTGAATGCTGATTCTTTTTGAAAAGCCTAAGAACCGAAAGAAGAAATAAATAAAAATAAACTAGAAAAAAAAATTATGGAAACGGGAAGGAAGATTATAGATTTATTGTTGCAACCAAACAAAGATAATAAATGAATAATAAATTAATTCATCCTTTCCTTAAATATCTTTGCAATTTCTAGACTTTCCGAGTTTTATTTTCATTATTGTTCTATAATTTACCTGAAATAATATATTTTAAAAGTGCTTACCTATGAACTAAGTTTATGTATTATATTTAAATTTACCGAAATTAATATATTTCCAAAAAAAAACAAAAAACTCTCCTAAATTATAATGGGTACCTACTTACATAAAACCATGTACCCACAATGTGACCTTAGAACGGGGTACCCCAGTAAAGTCACCCTTTTTTCACAAATATTATTTTTTTTAATCTATGAATAAATTTATAAATTTATTTACCCGGAAGTATATAATTATGCTGAAAAGTAAAAATTGAAACTTCTTATCGGAACGATAATCATGAACTTTGGGAGAAGAACACATTTCAAACACGCGCCCAATAATTGCACATGACTGACATTTGTCACATGAGAACGGGTCGCTTCTACGACTCGATCTTGTGTTCAACAGCTCGGCTGTGGAAAGATCTCCCGGTCTCTGTGTTTCCTCCCTCCTACAATATGGGTCTCTTCAAGACCCGGGTTCTCTACTTCCTATCTTCTAAAATACCCTCCATACATCATCCCCAAAGACGATATAGGCCTTGAGGGAAATTATTTCCCTCAGTGCCTCCTGTGTGAAGGTGTTGAAAATTTTTCTTTTAAATTTAATTGCGACATTTTAATTGGAGTGGTTCTGCGTGGATGACCTGCGCCGAGGAAGATGGGAATGTACGGGGGAGGGGGGATGTATGATGTCACGTGCGTTGGTGATGGAGTCACGGTAGTAAATAACGTGTAGGCATTTTAAGGTTTTTTACCCTCAACTCGAGCAATACAGAATGTGCTCCCTGTCACTCGCAGCGTCACTTGAAGCCGTGCAGGCCCCTACCTAAAGTTGAGGCGATATCAAAAGGTTCAAATATTTAAAAAAAGATTGTTAATAATATAATAAACTGCCTTGGCGATGCTCTAGGTATAAGCGAAATCAGTGAACGTCAAATAGTTCAATAACAGAGTAAGCTTTAGTTACGTAAATTGTGACGCAGCGCTATAGCGTTGCATTTTTCAGCGTGCTTTTTGTCGTCCTCGGGAGAGCACTTGTTCAATTTGAGCGTCGTATATGATACTGTATTCATTGTTCATCATTTAAAAATTAAATTCACCCCAAAGTGAATCGATGTTTTTCACCATGGTGGAAGTTAGTTATATTGCGGATGATCGTAATGTATCAAATGACAGCGGCACTACGGACGATAAGGCCTTTGTTCCCATAAAGGAAGACAGTGACGACGGAAGTGACATTATCGAACATCGCAATGAAAGATTGCAAATAGAAAGTGAATTTCCGGATTCATTTTCTTCTTCTCCAGATGACTGCACAAATGAGATTTTTGGTATTATTCCTTAAGGAAACATTTTTTTAAAAAAACGTTTTTTTCGTAAAATTTCATTCTTTACTTGTATAATTTCAAAAATAAATCCTTCAAATAGATTGATATTTGTCTAAGTTTTATGTTTATTGAATACCATACTATTTTAAAATTAAAAACACAGAATGTCTGTAGCAATTTATATACGTACATGCAAAATAAGCATAGCACTAAAACGGTTAATAATAATAATAAGAGTTAATTTCTATAGCGCAGTTTTGTGAAGGTTCACCTCAAGTGCGCTTTACACTAACTAACCTAACCTAATATAATTGTAAAAAAATAGATATACTACATAGTATATATACTATAATTAAAACTATGACT
Organism: Halesus radiatus; assembly: GCA_022606495.2. Lineage (NCBI taxonomy): Eukaryota > Metazoa > Arthropoda > Insecta > Trichoptera > Limnephilidae > Halesus > Halesus radiatus. Next base: position 45,110 of record JAHDVE020005276.1, on the reverse strand, counting down.
TAAAATATTCATGAGCAGGTATTTTAATATAACAATTTAGAAGCTAAGGGTGTAAATAATCAAATATAAAGTAGGTACAAATAACAACAGAGCAAGATAATATTATATGACATTATATACATGGTTTTTCACTGAATACTAAGGGAATTAAATAACAAGGAGAGAAAACCGCAACTAAATAAGCTATGGAGGATTAAAAGAAAAAACGTCCTGAAATTTTGTTTCTACGTACATGAATTTATGTTTTAGTTCGGATATGATTTTTTGAATAATTTTGTTTTTTAATACCCGTTTGAACTCTGCTACATTTAATATAAGAGATTCATCCACTCATCAATGTTATATGAGTTGATTTATTACACAACTATTATAAAAACATCTTTAAATTCCATTATATGAATTAGAACACGAGACAAGTAAAATTATTTAAATAGTAAATAAAGAGAGATAATCTAATCTAGCCGATCAATAGGAAGACAATGAATTCATTAGTAATAATCGGCGACTAAATATAATATGCAGATTGCACCACTGTCGCTGCGTTTCACGTGTTTAATGGCGGTACGATAGGAATTATTAGTGGCCAGTTCAGCAGGTAGCTACAACACTATTGGAAACATATTTGCGCCATTTAATAGCAACACCAGAGAACATTTTTTGGTTTTGATTTAGTCCGCGAAAAATTTGGAATCTAATAAAAATGCAGATTAGATTGAATGATTTAATTATCTCGATAACAGTCAACCCCTGATAGGAGGGTTCCAGAAAAATGTAACTGGCATGATGTATGCTTTGCGACGTGTCGCGCTTATTGCTCGTTAATTACGTAATTATGCTGTGACATGTTTTTCTCCCACACAATTTTCTGTAAAATACGCTCGCCTGTGTGTTCTGCCCGAAACAGGCTTAGCTGAGAGCTCTCATTATGATATTTTACATTATGTTAATATTCGTTCTGGACTCCTCCATTACGTGTATTCGAATTGTCCCAGCAAGATCAAAAATTAGTTTTATAAGCAAAAAAAACAGTTTTCCATAGTTCTGCTTATAGCTAATTACGTAAGTAGAAATAAAATTTTTGACGACCATTTTTTGTCCTTTATTTTAAAAAGCAGGTTCATTTACATAAAATAAAAAAAATACACTATCATAAAATCGTTTCACTGTTTACAAAGTACTGTAGAGATTTAACATGCCTAAATTCGCAACGCCAGTGGCAGCTCCTGGGTCTGAATGTGTGTGGGGCATACATATACCTATCTACCTAATAAATATAGTAAAAAATACGACAAAAATAACAAATTTCTTGGATATGTAAAAAAACATCGTAATTTAAAAATAATTTCTTACGTAGTTTAAATGACGGCCTCCATGGTCGAGGGGTAAGGCTCTCGACTACGAATCCGAAGGTCGCAGGTTCAAATCCCGGCGTGCGCAAGTAAATTTTATTTAATTAATTTGTGCTGTTTCACAATTAATTCACTTAAAAATAATATAGAGTATATTTGCGCACGTTCCAGAATGGAAGATACTTTCAGTATCGCCCTGGTCCATACTGAAAAACCACCATTCAGAATTAGAACGTTGCTTGAATTTGCAGGTATTTCCCCACCTTCCTATTCCCCTACTCCTTCCCCACTCCTCACCCTCAGCCTCACAACATTCCCCAATTGGGGATGCCATAGTTTCACTGGCTCCTGATGGTTGGGAGCAGTTCATATAAAAAAATATATAGAATACCTTTTAAGATGACCGTTAGTGACTTTTGAGTATGTTGAATTCAAATATGTAAAACATGCACCAAAATGATATAAGTACTCCACAAGGTCAAGTTATACTGCGGGCTCTTTTCTAAACACTCTCAATCTGTTTAAAAACCACACAACATTAACTATCCTACCCCATAAATTCCCGAAGATTTCCGTACGAAAGCCACGGTGAGATCAATGTTTCACCTTCAACTATATTTATTAATTTTAAGAAATTGAGAATCAACAAGGGATCAGGTCCTGATGGTATTCCTCTTATTTTTATCAAAACGTGCTGGGACATCCTCGCCAGACCACTGTGCCAACATCTCCAACAAATTACTACAATGATGAGTAATTATAGTCAGTTTAAACAAGCTACATTTGAAAATAATCCACTCTATAAAACAATTAGAAAAACCTACCACCATTAAAAGCGGGGAAAAGGGAAGGGGGAATTTTAAGTTAACCCGGCAAAGAATTTTAATTATCACAATTATTTGCCACCGTCATATAGGTAAGTCGTCTCAATGCACCCCCAAACACAGTGTGAAAATGGTTTTGAACGCAAAATAGCTATCACAATATTAAATAAATCTAAAATACTTGGAGAACTCAATTAAATTTGAAAGATTAATAAATTTGAATTACTATAAAAAATAAATAAAAAGTGTAGAATTATCTTTAACATTATATAAATCAATTTTGCAAAGTATTTTAGAATTTGCATCAACTATTTGGTCTCCTAATTATGATGTTTATAATTAGGAGACCAAATAGTTGATAGAAAATTAACCTGTGTAATTGCAACACAGATTACAATGTCTGATAGTCAGACGTACACTTTCTGATGCACATATTTCTTTTTCATCAATTTTAGTGATACACCAAACATTTTATCCAAAATTAACATTAATTCACCAAGAAGAAAATCAATAAGGTGGTGTTACGTAACGGAATTACTAATTACTTCTAGCCGCTTGTTGAAAGGCACCTAGCTGCTTGTAAAAGTTCCGCGAATTGTCCTCCGACGCGGGCCATTTTGACAGAAAGATTTGGCCCGCAGACCGCAGAAGTTGTGTCATCGACACGCGCTCCTGCGCGGGCTCGCCGTTTACAATGGCGTCTTGTTACCGTAATTTAAAAGTCCTAATTACCATTTACTTGTGAAATCCCTAAATAGTGGACCGGGCTTGTGCACTAATATTAAGACACCGTATCCGCCTGGAGCTGTCTCGTCCCCGACCGAGGCCCCAATGTAAGCAGTAACTATTTCCTCTTTTTTGCTGTGCTGTAAATAACTATGTTCAAAGTAATTTGCCCGATTTTAATGGTACTGGAGAGATAGAATTTTAGATTAATAGATAGGGTGTGTGTTGCTAATTGTTAGTATATGATTCCTCATGTGTACAAACTGTGATTGCCTTCCCGTAAATAAAATTTGGCTAGAAGATGCACATCTTTACTTTTGTAGTTGAGAACCTTTTTCCACTGATGCCGGCATGAGGCTGTCGCCGACTCACGACTGCAGAAGAGAGATTACCTGTTCTATCACTGAGCTATCCAGGTAAGCTTGGAGTCAGGCACCCTTCGCCTGGCCTCCAGGTGAGTTTAACCTAACCTGTTTCTCTTACACTGACGCTGCATCGTGGGGCCACATCCCCTGTTCTTTTATAGGGGCGCTGCAAAGTGCTTCACTTGTTACTTTTACACCGGTTCCCAACGAGGGCCTGCCTACTTTTACACTCCCGCCCTAGAGTGGGGCCTGTTACTTTTACAGTGGACAAAACACATTTTCTAAAGTAATGTCTACCACACAAATTCGGAATATTTTTCTCCTTATAGACTGAGATTAAGAAATTAACACTTTACGCTGCTTTAACAATGAAGTGGACATTTTTAATGACCCGATTAAATACTTTAAAAAAGTTCAAGCCTAAACATTACGCTGAAAATGTGAGATTTCCTTAAGAGGGACTGTTTCATACATAACTTAATTTTGGATTTGAGGTCAAAATTGAATGACTTTTTTAAAAAATTAAGGTTTAGTAAATATCTAGTACGTATGAGAAGTATTTTGTTTTAAATTATAGGCCATGAAAAAAAATATTTCATAATTTTAGAGGTAACTTTTGCGGTTTAAAATTATTTGCGGTTTTATCGTTTTTTTTTTTAAATAATTTTATTTGTAAATGCAAATATGATTACGTAAATAAAAAATAAAATGAAAACAAAACATTTTTTTGTCGTTATTTTAAATTATTTACGGCAAATTTGAGTTGGCACGTAAATTCTTTTTAATTTAATACCACCAATATACTTATTTTAATATTTTATTTTTATTCTTTTTTTTTATTTTATATCTGATTATATTTTCAAAGCAGACGGGGTAAAACATTTTTTTTACATCACCATTAGTCCCCAAATAATTGTTAAAGGTGCCTCTAAAATCGCCATAAATCAATTCATTAAATAGCCCATATTTCGTAATGTAAAACAAAAATAAATAAATAATTTCTAACCCGTACTAGATATTTAATATACTTTTAGATGAAAAAAGAGATCATTAGGTTTAGGTGAGTATTTTGGATTCAAATCAAAATTAAATTTTGTATGAAACAGGCCACACAGCCGTTCCTCTTAATATCACAATAATCTAATAGGGTTAAAGTGTGATGTACGAATGTGCAAACCTTCATCGCTCGTGTTTACAAACCGGCGTTTTAATAAACATCAATTATTTGATATGCCCCCAGGACGAAACCTGTTTTATTTAAACATTTAATGTAGAGACTCGGAGAAAGATTTTTCATGAAAACAGACTTAAAAGTTTTAGAAAAATTTAAAATTAACTAAAACGCGCAGCGGTTCCTCTTAATAAGACAGTCAATATAAAGTGCCAAAACAGTATGTCATCAGTACAAACTGTGACAATAGTGAATAGTACATGTAGGTACCTACTTATGTTTTCTCCCTCTTACTGGTTTGCCATGTTTACTGCGAATAATTATTATTTTTAAAACATTAATTTACGTAAGTTATGGGCAAATTGCCTGTTTTATATGCTAAAATAAAATAAAACTAATAACGTAACTAAAGTTAGATATTTCCCGGAATAAAAGTCACTCAGTAGGTATGCCTACCGAATGACTCCCTGATGGTTAATTCTGAAATTTGTATTAAATATCATTAAATCGTAAACTTGGCGAAGCTTATCATTTCACTGGCAACAAAATAATAAAAGTTTGCAAGAATGAAATTAATTCAGGTTTATTTTCACTTTGCGTTTAGGGGAAGTTTCCTTCGACTGAATTCATTACCTCCGGAAATAATGTATTGGCCGTCTCTATAATGTGATTTATTTTGGCAGCCTATTCCTGCAGACCTGGAGTTGTCCAGTCCTAGTGCTAGTGCTGTGGTAGTGCAGTGCTAGTACCGTGATAGTCCGGTGCTAGTGGCGTGCTAGTATCATGCTAGTGCTGTGCTAATTACAGTAATATTCACAAATTAAAAAGTACCTTCAAAGGAGTTCGATCAATTCAGGTAATAATATGCCATTACAATGTACATTCATATATAATATACATACACACGGTGTTCCCATGGGAAGACCATCATTTTGTTGATAGTTGGTATCATTGAATCAAATAATTTTATTTTCAATGGTACCTACTATCAATTCTAGCAAATGATGGTCAAACGAATTACCTTAACATTAATTAATAAAGTAAAGAAAATTATTTATTCACCTCTTCTCAGTATGTTCACATTACCAAAACAATCTAACACATTTAAATAAATCAATTAAGAAAACACTTTCATTTACGCAAACACGCATTATAAATTAAAAAACCTTACCGATAATAAATGATTATTTTAAACACATGTCCAAATTAGAATTGGGTGGGAGTAAATCAAATCATATAAATAAGTCGTCGCAATTAGCCGATGTTTAAGAATGGTCTTGAACGCCGAAATAGCTGTCATAGTAATAAACACTGAAAATACTTGCAGAGCTTAATAATAACATTATTAGATGTGATTTACATTAAATTAAATGGAGTTCTACGAATTAAACACAAAAACAAATAATAATTAATCAACTATTTCTGCGACTTTGTTTCACCTATACTTCTCCTATCTTTGAAACCTAATGATCGATGGCAAAATCCTTAGTTTTGCAGATGATACTGTGCTACTCATTCAATTTGACAGTTGGTTAGACACTGGTATCAATTGCGCTATAAAAAGTAAATATATTACTCCGAGTATTAATGTAACTGGCCAACCCAAACAAGATCTAAAACTTAAAGTACACGAATGATCTAATATGAATGATGCATATTGCACATGTCCTTGTCTACATCGTACCGAATATATTAAATACGTGGGTTTACGTTTCATACATATCTACTTCTTCTACTTCTACTTCGACTTCCACTTCCACTTCCACTTCCACTTCCACTTCCACTTCCACTTCCACTTCCACTTCCACTTCCACTTCCACTTCCACTTCCACTTCCACTTCCACTTCCACTTCCACTTCCACTTCCACTTCCACTTCCACTTCCACTTCCACTTCCACTTCAACTTCCACTTCCACTTCCACTTCCACTTCCACTTCCACTTCCACTTCCACTTCCACTTCCACTTCCACTTCCACTTCCACTTCCACTTCCACTTCCACTTCCACTTCCACTTCCACTTCCACTTCCACTTCTACTTCTACTTCTACTTCTATTTCTACTTCTACTTATACTTCTTCTTCTACTTTTTCTTCCGCTTCTTTCGCTTCTTCCACTTCTTCCTCTTCTTCCACTTCTTCCAATTCTTCCACTTCTTCCACTTATTCCAATTCTTCCACTTCTTCCACTTCTTCCACTTCTTCCACTTCTTCTAATTCTTCCTCTTCTTTCACTTCTTCCAATTCTTCCACTTCTTCCACTTCTTCCACTTCTTCCTCTTCTTCCACTTCTTCCAATTCTTCCACTTCTTCCACTTCTTCCACTTCTTCCACTTCTTCCTCTTCTTCCAATTCTTCCACTTACACTTCCACTTCCACTTCCACTTCCACTTCCACTTCCACTTCTACTTCTACTTCTACTTCTACTTCTACTTCTACTTCTACTTCTACTTCTACTTCTACTTCTATTTCTACTTCTACTTCTACTTCTACTTCTTCTTCTACTTTTTCTTCCGCTTCTTTCGCTTCTTCCACTTCTTCCACTTCTTCCTCTTCTTCCACTTCTTCCAATCCTTCCACTTCTTCCACTTCTTCCACTTCTTCCACTTATTCCAATTCTTCCACTTCTTCCACTTCTTCTACTTCTTCCTCTTCTTCCACTTCTTCCAATTCTTCCACTTCTTCCACTTCTTCCACTTCTTCCTCTTCTTCCACTTCTTCCAATTCTTCCACTTCTTCCACTTCTTCCACTTCTTCCACTTCTTCCACTTCTTCCACTTCTTCCACTTCTTCCACTTCTTCCACATCTTCCACATCTTCCTCTTCTTCCACTTCTTCCAATTCTTCCACTTCTTCGACTTCTTCCACTTCTTCCACTACTTCCACTTCTTCCACTTCTTCCACTTCTTCCACTTCTTCCACTTCTTCCACTTCTTCCACTTCTACTTTTTCTACTTCTTACTACTCCCAACCAACTTCTTATTCTAGTCAACAATTCAATCAATGTCCAATTGGAGTCAATTGCAGTCGTCTAAAGTTTGTATTTCTCAGGCTAGTTTTGGGTCGTAAGAAAGAAACCAGAATACTCTCCGCCATATCATTAATAAAAATAGAAAAGAAGAGCGGGACTAAATTAAAGCCCCAAGGAACTCCAGAGAGAGTAAGAAATAGTTTTGACAAGAATATTTTATGCCATATAAATGGTTTTCTTCCAGTAAAACAGCTGGTAAAGAATATTAGAAATCGTAAAGAAAAACCCATCTTCGACAAATTGTTTAAAAATAATAGATATTGAGAGATCTTATGAATCTCAATTGCATCAGATAAAATTCACTAGACTTTACCGTATTGCCTAGTTGAGTATTCATTGAAGCAATACTTTGATCCAAATACATGTCAAGAATAGACAGTTTATTTTACTTACCATGCCAGCCGTATTGAAACGAATTTCTTGATAACATCGTTTTATTTTCAGTGGCTGAGTTGGCATAGCATTTGGATCCTACCTAGGCGTCGTGTGTTCAATTTATTAGCTGACTCCTCCATCACGACACAAGCAATATTTTCGGCTTACTGTGTTATTCGTGACCCGGGAATGTTTGTACCTTTTAAAAAAAATAAATCATTTTACGAATGTAAGCACTTTTATATTATTTAAGAACGAGAGATATTCAAACGAGTTTCTTGTGTTTTATAAATACAAAAATCTGCTTCATTCGTTGTATTCATTCAATTGTAATATTATATTCATAGAGGAATACAAGGCGAAAAAACATTAATTATAATTCCCTTTTCCCGAAACGTGCATATTTGCCATGCCCATATTGCCCATGGACCATGATCGATATTAGATTTTCGGAGTCGCCGGTTTATCGGATCGAAAAGAGCCAGGACCGGAGAGGAGAGTGATTATATTATCCGGCGCGAGGCCTCTAATGTGAGCACATAAATCCGAAGGAAAACAGGGATTAGGTTTGAGCTGAGGACATTAGCATTCACTTCTGCGTGGTACGAGAACTACCAAAGGGAGGAATTCTAGGTTAATGGCGGGCGGTGCCGACTACCGGGTGCTCAGGGAGTGAGTTTGTTTGTTTAATCAGTATTAATGGAGACGCGATAGAATATCTGATATTCTTTGGTTCTTAAGATTTCTCCGAGGGTGTGGGATTATTACCAGTGGCCCTATCCTAGTCTCTATTCCCTCGAAGCATGCTCAGAAATATCTACAAAATAGAAGCTTTGCACATACACGTGCAGCTACGTGTCTTCAGATTGAATCGTGGATGGTTAAAGCATTAATGGATTATGGCCGGCATGTAGACTGTATTATGACTTGTCACTAGTTTTGTACTGACTTGCCGCACAACGTGGATGGTTAAAGAAGTAATGGATTACGGCCGGCATGTAGACTGTATTGGGTCTTGTCACTAGTTTTGTACTGACTCGCCGCACAACGTGGATGGTTAAATAAGTAATGGATTATGGCCGGCATGTAGACTGTATTGTGACTTGTCACTAGTTTTGTACTGACTCGCCGCACAACGCACGTGAGCCGCTCCCATTTGGCAAATAAATAATTAAGTAGTCAAAAGGGAAAAACAGGAAGTCAAAATCTTAAGTTACAAATACTATGTTAGTGTAGATAGATATTAGATCTACTTAAGAGCGGCTCACGTGAGTTGTCACGGTCCGTCTGTACGAAGCTAACGACCAATGGCCATGGTGGTTCAATAGACGAATTTATTAATTCACGAAGGCTCTGATGTTGCATTTTTGAAAGAATATTATAACTCTTCTCAGCAAAATATTATGATGTCCCAGATGTGACTGAAATCTTTTTATTTTCTATTGTTTTTTTTCCGGTTTCATGTTTATTTAGGTTATGTTAATATTATTTTCGTCAGTGATTAAATATTACAATGAGGTTTTTAAATCTCAATAAAAATAATAAATAATTAAAAAAGGAATTAGCAACAATTATTTCAATACTGGAAAGGTTTATGTAGGAATTTCTAGCGATATTTTTAGATCAGAGTGATAGTAAGGAGATTGTAGGAACCCATAATGGTAGAAAGACGGCGCTCGGGACCTTCCAGCGGCGGTGGTGGTATAATGGTTAGCATAATTGCCTTCCAAGCAGTTGATTTGAATTCGATTCTCATCTATCGCACAATATTTGAGTACTTTTTATAAACAGGAATTTTGTTGCTTTGATAATTGTGACTACTACTCGGCTTCGCAACGTTCACCACTTTTGTCTGATTGGACAATTAAAACATGGAGGCGTCTTCATATAAGATAGTGAAGATATTCACGTGACATTACAGTACGAACACCGTGACTTCTGGGTCCGAAGGAAAAGGTCATTTACGGACATTTTAATATCGAAGATACTCAGTTGTTAAGCACAGAAAGAGTCGTCGCACCGAGCGTGATAGTAAAGAAAGCAACGTACATAACTGATCATGGGCAGGTTGAAGGCCGCCGCCATGCGGCCCTCGTGCACGCAGGTCTCCTGCGGTCCGATGTAGGCGGACACGTTGCGCGCCCACAGCGCCGCGGTCTGGCGGATGGACGTCACCTCCTCGCCGAACGTCTCGGCCACGGAGAAGGTCAGCGCGTGGCCCAGCGCGCCCAGCGGCCCGGCGTTCACCTCGGACACGGCCAGCGATATCGCTCCTGGGGAGAACATTTAGTAACATGTAGTATACTTCCCGCTTCTACCGGAATATCAATAGAACACCATTACCGGCACTGACCTGATATGGTGAGCCCGGGCCGGGTGTACTCCAGGTCCCCGGGGCGGCGCTGCGAGCCCGTCAGGTAGCCCAGCAGGAAGTCCTCGGCGCGTGCCACTGGCGGGACCGAGGCCGCCCATAACACCACCCACACGGCCGCGGCGAGCCACCACCGACTCTGAAACTAAAACAATTTTTTTTATTTTTTTTTATTTACATTAACAGTTTACTTACTTTAGGTACAATTGTACATTGCAAAATATAATAATAATTTTCACAAAAATTTTAAAATTTATATCTTCGAAACCAATCATTCTTTTGATATAAATAAAGGTTTAAAAAATACACATACAAAAACAACCGGTTTACAATTAGACCAATTTGAAATTTTAGAAATCAGAAAAAGTGTTAATAGTCAATTAAATTTAATAAACAATCTCTTTTTTTTAAGTCTCTTCAATTTATTTTCTTATTAATATTAATATTAAAAATATTTTTTCTATTTATTTCTAATATAAATTTGCTATCCAATGTATTATAATATTTTTTTATTACCTTTTTTGATTAATTACTTACCTACTTTAACCAAATTTTGTTTATGTTTATAATTTGCCTATTCTTACATATATGTGTATATTAATAAAGTAGCGAATAATACGTAACTTTTTAATTCATTTATAGATTTTTTATAAAATTGAGGTACTGCCATTATATTTGACCGGTCGATATTAATTCCATGAATGTTCTAAAGACTTAAAAATGTGGTGGGTATCAACATATTGAGTTGGAAGGTATTTTATTATTCTTAATTTATTGTTTTAACTCTTTTCGGCGGGTACCGAAAATGTAATTCATGAGAGTATGGAAAAAAAGTTTTTATTTTTATATGAATACCGCACAAGAGTCCCAACTGCTCCCAAACGTCTGGAGCCAGTGAGACTATGGCATTCCCAATTTGGGAATGTTGTGAGGCTGAAGATATTGGGGAGGGGAAGGAGAAGGGAAGAGGGAGGTGGGGAATACCTGGCTATTCAGATCTGGTCACCAAACACGGCTAAAAGCCATTTCAAGCAACGTTTCAATTCTGAATGGTGGTCTTTCACCAGGGCGATACTGAGAGTATCTTCCACTCGGGAACGTGCGCAAATATAGACATATTATTTTTAAATTAATTAATTGTGAAACAGCGCAAATTAATTAAATAAAATTTACTTGCGCACGCCGGGATTTGAACCCGCGACCTTCGGATTCGTAGTCGAGAGCCTTACCCCTCGACCATGGAGGCCGTCAAAATAATATAAAAAAGAATTAAAAAAAAAGAAAAATAATAATAATCCGAAGAGAAAAATAATCCGTAATAGAAAAAAAAGGAAAATAATCAATTCTTAACACTGATACAACTGGTAGAGAGTCGTAATAGAATTCAATGCCAGCTCTCAGGCTAAGCTTTTTATGCGCACTTGATGAGCTTTACTTTGGCGATCTATCTGCTCTTCTGTAGGTTATCAGATACTACTCATATATAGTGTAAATACTGTAAATGATTGAATTAACGAATACATTTACTCGGATATGCAGACGACATAGATGTAGTGACCGGATCGGAGCCTGCCCTAAATAAGAATAAAAGAGTTGGGATCAGCACTCCAAATGTCGCTAAACGCCACTTTCCAAGTTTGTAATTCAAGTAAAACTACGAATGATATATCTGTAAATTCTGTACGGGTTGTTAGGAAAATATTTAAGAAGAAAGGTGTTGTCTAAAGAAGGGAAGGGGATGGGGAAGGTTAGGTTGGAGGAAAGCCCCTAAGTTGGAAAACCAGTGTGGTGTAAACTGGGAGTGTCAGGGAGAGGCGAAACGAGGAAGAGGAAGGTTGGGTTACAGGGGAAGTTATGGGAGATAATTACAATCTGCAGGAATTACCCTGGAGGTGGTTTCCTCGATGTTGAAGTCTGCTCCGGACATTAGCCTAGCTCAGATCGGCAGGGGACATCAACTTCTTATCATACAGGGTCGCGAATCGATCGCAATCTTATAATTGGGTTGAGGGCTTTTCTATTTCTACGTTAAATTAGTACAGGGAAGTGTTTTCAAACTCGGTGTTTAATGCAACTCAGACAAACATGATGGGTTAAGAATAATCGTGTAGACAGTAAAAAAAGTCTTAATCTAGGTAGGATTCTATTGCAATCTCTCTCTCTTTCTGATCGGTATCTCTAACCGAGTTATGCAGATGAAACAAGGGATTAAATCAACACATTATGGGCAGATGGGAATTCAGCTTACATGTGTTCAGGTCGAATGGCGGGGTGGCTGGCTATGACGCCAAGGCCGGACATCGTCACACTGAGTTTAATGACACTACTTGTGTACTTGGCCGTGAATAAATAATAACAAAATGGCTGCCTCTTTTTCAGAGACGCAGTTCGGAGAGGCAGTTATCTCTTCGGGTTCCAGACAGGAAGTGTGAAGCGCGGCCGGGAGCGGTCCCACACCGCCGTGGGCGCTCGTGTCGCATGCTGCTGTTTTGTTAATTTATGATCTGATTGGTTTAATTGGGCGCTCGAATCGCCTAATTGGTTAATTTATGGAGGGAAATGATGTGGTTGCTTGCCAGGCTTATTTGAAAAGACGAGTAGCTAGAATTCATCTCAGAGTCAACCTTTCGTTACATAACAAAGGTTTCCAATGAATAAATGTCTTAAACTCTATCTTTTTAATTCTATGGAATACATACTAAAACGTCTCTATTAGGGGCAGTTTGAAACCCTGCGAAGGCATTTCCGAACGTTTTACGTGAAATTCTAGCATGTATTTTGTATTGATTTTTATAGATTTTTTAAAGAAGATTGGGATTATTTAATGCTCAGTTATTACTTTTTATCGGCCTAGAAAAAATTAGGCCAGTAAAATGTGTTGAGATATTATTTGCCTACTTACTTAGTGGCGGTAAATACTATTAGTAAGTTTTTGGCCTACTTGCTAATAGTATTTATTAATAGTAATATTTTTTGTGGGGCAGTTCCCCACCTACCATATAAATCTCCGTACAAAAAAATGAAATTTTGAAAAAAATAAATATCATTTTCGGCTTCAAAAACATCAATAACGTCGTATTTTTCAATATTAACACTCTAGCTCACTCAAAAGTCACGAGCCTCCACTGATATTTACTGTTCGTTAAATCGTATGTGGAAAATTAGCGTCTTCTATATTTTATGAGAAAACGTAAAGATTTTGGGTGGCAGGCTAAAAAAAAGGCAAATGTGCCCTAGACGTTATTCACAAAAACGGCGCTGTACAAATTATCATTGTTATTATGTGAGGGATAGCACTCTCTCAGCAAGCAGAATAATGAGCCCTTCGATCTGATAAATGGAGACAGTGATGACGGAAGTGCGATTATTGGCCATTGCAATAATAGAATGCGAATATAAAGTGAATTTTCCCCGTATGCGCCCCCTATAAGACGGGACTACATGACCTTTGCACGGGAAAACACAATTGTGAAGCTACATAATTTTCTGTATTTTCTTATCTATATATTTAGTAGTTAAACTTTTTTTATTAGATTCATGGTATACAATTCTTTTTACACTCAATATCAAAAAGAATCATTAAGTTTGTTTGATATTTGTCCAATTTATTGCACTTTTAGTTAACATCATATTTATTTACTAACTAGCTGATGTGTACCCGGCCTTTCTCGGGTACAATAACTGATTTGACATCGAAAGTAACTATTTCCAAATAAAGAAACATTCATTTAAATATTTTATTTCATTCCAAACGTTTTTTTTTCAAAATATATCTAAAAAAACCTTCCCCTTTTGAATATGCAATCTGTGGATAATCACAGTGTTATATCTATAGGCTAACCTAAATAAAACATGGCGGGTTCAATGTTTTTCATACTAATTTTAAAACGTTATGGCAACAGTTTTACATATTGTATTTCATTCAAACTACTTTCTAAACCTTCCCGGCACTAATAAAAACAAACTGTGATATTTACAGCGAAACCGGTCCAGTGATTTTTGAGAACATCGAGGACAAACAAACATACAAACAAACTTACATTGATTTTTATATATATATAGATAACACAAATTATCAATAGCTGTTTACGCACCTACTTGCAAAATCAGTACAGCACTAAAACAGTTAAAGGCTGTATTTTCATTTACTTATTATTATTTTTATTTAATTCTTATTTATATTTTATGTGTATTATCAATGTACTGTCTTATTATTATTTTAATTTTATAAACCTTTGGACATATTTTGAATATTTTTGTAACTATTGTATGTATATTTCTGATAGAATGTGTGGGACTACACTAACCTCCATTTATTATTGTAATTGTATTTTAACCTCACCATATCACACAACAGAGTATCACACAACCAAGTATCACACAACCAAGTATCAGACAATCAAGTATCACACAACCGAGTATCACACAACCAAGTATCACAGTAAGTTCTGTGATAAAATACTCATATTTGTAAGCTCCTGTGAAATTTACACTTTTTCAGTTTATGAACTGGACCGACTAGTAATTAAAAAAAATATATAAGAGAAAATAATTCCTGAAGGGTTTGTTAGTAAACAGATTTTGACAAACAACATTTATCAAAGTTACCTGTCAACGGTTGAGGATGAGGACGTGTCACACGTCATGTCTTAATTACTATAATTGCGAAGGGTTGTTCGCGGCAAGCTGTAATATGATTCAAATGATCCATCATCGGTCGAGCAGGTGAAGGTGTTTTAATTTCCCTAGAGTTACGTTTACAAACCCTTAATACTGAATTTTATTTACATATCTATTATGTACCACATGAGAAACCAAATAACCGAGACAGTGGTTATATGGTCCGACTAACATTGGGACCATTTCGGAGTGTGTTATTAGTTATTACCCTATTTCCTGGAAATCTAAAGGATCGAAGTCGAATCGAAGGGAAATTCAATTTTTTAGATAAATCAATAATAATTAATTTGTTTAAAACCACTATATTTAATATGTAAATAACTACATGTTTGAGGAGCAAAGCTCACGTAGATAAGTATATATAAAATACAGTGGTTTTAATTTATCACAAACTAGCAGATTTAAATCAGCTGCCGCTGGTTTTGGCTGGATTTTTGACAATGTACACCCCTGAGCTGATAAAACAGAACAGATTTGAACACACGTAAAAATAACACATTATGTTCATCGTGGTACAAATTGAATAGCAGACTCTTTTGCGTGTGGATTACCATTTCTTAATATTCGCATCTTCACGGCGATTAACATAGGACCCCAGGACAGTAATACTGTGATAATATGACTTCACAAAGTTGTTTTACATCGTTTAAAGAAATAATAAAATCATTTTTTTTAATCCTAAAAGATTAAATATGTAAAAAAGATATTAATCAGAAGGCTTTAATTTTCGAAATCAAAATTAACGGCGACATAAATCTCGTATGCACTTGCTTTATGTTCTCCGCAGGCTGGACTAACAAAGGGTGGCGTATTTAAAAAATGGCGGCACCTACCCCAGTAGCGCCCTCACTCCCTACATAGCAAGCCCTCGACGGCGAGTGGCGACTGACTTGGCACATAGAACGATCTGCATATCTGTACGATCGGCGCATTCGTTAAAGATACATTTGTTGTGGGCAGCCGTCGTAATAAAAGTATGCTACTTAAATTAAAAACTTTGAGAAAAATTGCTCAAAATGATCCCAAAGCACTAGCAAATAATTTTTACTATTTCTAAAAGTGCATCACAAATATTAGGATAAACTCTACGACTCACAAATTGTTTTAAAGGTGCAGAATTAACAATAACATTATATAAATTGATTGTGCGACGTATCTTGGAATACGCGTCCACTATTTCGTCTCATAATTACGTAAGCGAATCCATACAAAGAAAATTACCCCGTGTGATTGCATATCGTGAAGGTTTATCTGATCAATTCGGAACGTATAATGATCGAATTTCGCACTTTAAACTACAATCTCTGTCAGTCAGACGTAAACTTTCTGATGCATTCCTTTTGTACAAAATTATACATGCAGCAATTGAAGCACCGAATATTTGATCACAAATTAATATTAACACACCAACAACAACATCAACAAGGAGAATAAAAGACATTTTCTATATTAATGCCTATCACACCAATACGGAATATTTCCCTCCTTTGTCGTGGACATGAAATTTCAATACTATGCACTGCTCTAATAACGAAATAGGCATTTTTAATGACACGATTACTGGAAATTACTGGAAAGACCCTACCCTAACCTTGAAGTTGAAATATAGAAGTCGCTGAAACCCCTTTGTGCAAAACCTAGTCCGCCTCAGCACAGGATCTCCCAGTGAGGAGGACTATGAAAAAAAATCTTTTGTATATATGTATTTTTAATATTTATACTTTACCTTGTAATATCAAAATTATATAGAAACTAATGAAAAATATTTTTTTTTAAATAAAAGTTCTACCATTAACATCAAGCTGATAATGTGATGATGCCCTTTATTAGACCCTCAATATAAGGTATCAAAACAGTGTACCATCAGCACAGGTGACAATAAGTTGTTAGTTTATACATCTACTGTATAATATTATTGCGACATTAAAATCTGCTGATATAATTTCATCGATATACGTATCAAGATTTGCGATCGACACGACAGAAAATGACATAATCACTTACCTAAAAGATAATGGTCTAGATGGGGCAAGGGTAGAAATAATAAAGCCTTTCCACTTAACTCCATTTAACTCATTCAAACTTGCGGTTAAAGCAAACGAAGTAAAGAAATTTCTAGCTGAGGAACTGTGGCCGGAGGGAATTGTTTTCCGAAGATTTAAAGAGTCACGCATACGTAACAATAAGCAAAATGCAAAATTGAAATTTAAACATCATTTCGGTGAACTGTAGATCCGTCCGCAGTTCTGAAAAATGTATATATGACCTGTGCGAATCACATGATGTTATTCTAATTCAGGAAACGTGGTTACTCCCAACGGACTTAGAATTCTTATCCCATATACACCCGGAATTCAACAGCGTGAGCACCTCTGCCGTTAATACGTCGATGGGCCCGCTACTATGCAGTCCGCACGGAGGAGTGGGGGTGATGTACAGGCAATATCTCGGGGCTGCCACGATCCCACTGAGTAACTGTCGCATGGTGGGTATTGAGGTGAGCCTTAATTCAGAAACATTATGCATCTTCACCTTGAATATGCCAACTTGCACAGTAGATCACTTCGAGGAGTACGTCAATTGTCTCGCCACATTGCAAGCAATTATTGACGAAAAGGATTACACCAATTCCATCATCATCGGAGACTTCAATGCAAATTCCGACTCACTCTTTAAAATAGAATAGAAATCTTTCTGTCAAGAATACGAGTATGTATGTGCCAATACCGAATTATTACCAGAAGACTCCAATACATATGGTGTAATTATATAAGTGACGCGCATCACACCACCAGGTGGCTTGACCACTGTCTAGTGACGAAAAATATCTTCAAGCAGGTTCTAGATACGAAAATATACTACGACGTGGACTGGACTGATCATCGTCCTCTCGAGCTGACCGTACAGACGGACGGAATACCAACAACCGAAATATACACGTGTATGAAAACCGACCCAGCAAAAGGAAATCCTAAAAATGCACGCGAGATCCAAAGGTATAATATAAATTCCTAAGTATTTCTACAAAAAAATACAACAAGGTTTTATATGGTACGTGGGAAGTGGCAACCCTGCATGTGCGAACATTAAGCTCTCTATACACATATAGTGGACGCACTTCGAAATGCTGCTATTTCAGCATTTAGCAGTCTTAAACATAATTCAGCAAAATATTAACAGATATGCGGATGGAACAATTTTGTTGCACAAAAATATGCAGAATCTAGACATGCGATGATGACTTAGATCGAGAATGGCAGACCTCATGTAGGCCCCATCGCGGAAGAAAGAAAGTTAAAGCGTGCAGCGTTTAAACTAGCCCTGAAAAAATGTCAAAATTAATCGCAGCAAATTCAGACTAATAAAATAGCCAGAGATTTAGATAGTCGGGACTTCAAACAGTTTTGGAATAAATCGAATAAACACTTCAACATACGGTGTAAAATTCCAAGCAGTATAAATGGAGAAACGAAGGCTAAAGTAATCTCAAACATTTGCGCAGAACATTTCTCCACCTCTACTCCGACTTCTCCGATCTTCTCAATTGAATCACCATCTAGTCGTTTCACAAATGAAGACAGCAGCATCTCAATCACAGTAGACATGATCAAAACCGCATTGAGATACATGATAGCTGGGAAGTCAGCAGGCCATGACGGACTGATTATTGAACACGTTAAACACCCTGGAGGACCAATTTTACAGCTGCTGGCCAGATTATTTAATTATCTTTTGAAGAATGGATACTTACCAAATAAAATGACAAGAAATATAATAACACCCATTCTCAAATCTAAATCGTCGGACTCAACGGCCCAGGACAGCTCTATAGCAATTGCTACTGCCGTCGCAAGATTTTTCGAACGTTTACTACTAGATCGGGTGGGACCCAGCATGGAAACTAATGACAACCAAATGGGTTCAAAAAGCAGGCCTCTACCGATGCAGTCATATTTACAGCGAAAAGAACACTAGAATGCTATAGAAATAAGAAAACCACCTCATATGCATGTTTCCTTGACCTGAGTAAGGCCTTCGACAGGGTTTCTCACCCGTTGTTATGGGCTAAACTCATCATCGGAGGCATATCATCGGAGGTGATACGCATCCACGACTTGTGGCACAGACAGAAGAAAAACCTAGTAAAGTGGATAGTTCCTCCTAAAGAGCGGCGTGAGGCAGGGTGGTTGTATGTCCCCGATATTGTTCAATCTTTACATGGACGGCCTCCATGGTCGAGGGGTAAGGGTGTCGACTAAGAATCCGAAGGTCGCGGGTTCAAATCCCGGCGTGCGCAAGTAAATTTTATTTAATTAATTTGTGCTGTTTCACGATTACTTGATTTAAAAATAATATGTATTATATAAGACCACCATTCAGAATTGAAAAGTTGCTTGAAGTGGCTTTTAGCCGTGTTTGGTGACCAGATCTGAATAGCCTGTTATTTCCCCACCTTCCTCTTCCTCTTCTCCTTCCACTCCTCAATACCTTCAGCCTCACAACATTCCACAATTGGGGATGCCATAGTCTCACTGGCTCCAGACGGTTGGGAGCAGTTGGGACTCTTGTGGGGTATTCATAAAAAAAAATGGACGAACTAACCGAAAGATTAAACCAGTGATCGGCAAACTTTTTCGCCAAAGAGGCAAATATGTACATTACAACGATTAAAAAAAAATTTGAGACCCAAATCTGTTTATTAATTTAGTAACCTTTATTATAATTTTAGAGCTGAATAAAACTTGATTTTGTACATAATAATGATTTTATTTATTGATAAAAAATAGTATAAAAGTAAGGTATCCATAAATTTAAATCAAAACAATGACTGACAAACATTTAATGCGAACAATAATAATAATAATAACAAAGCATTTATATAGCGCAGTTTTGTGTTGTTTCACTTCAAGTGCGCTTTACTATAAATAAACTTAAAAATGATTAAATAACTCCATTCAGTGGTATCCTACAGTGCTACTTTTACATTCTATTTTTATACATTCTTAACATATT
This sequence comes from Halesus radiatus, assembly GCA_022606495.2. Classification (NCBI taxonomy): domain Eukaryota; kingdom Metazoa; phylum Arthropoda; class Insecta; order Trichoptera; family Limnephilidae; genus Halesus; species Halesus radiatus. The sequence continues at coordinate 25,209 of JAHDVE020005276.1, read as the reverse complement.
ACATACATTCCAGCTTATTCTTAATACTACTCCTACAGTACTCCTTAGGTGCATATTCATAAAAAATTACAAAATATTATACAGTATACATATATATGGCTATACAAAAATAACACATTCACAATATTACTACACAAATAGTAACATTTTAAGACAGGAGTCGGGTTATGTTCAGCAATAACGTACTTCACATAAAATATTAAAAAATAAATATATACGGAGGAAACCGAAACCAAACAACTACCAGAGGTTTGAGGAAATGACTTTTTATAATAAATTGAAGAGAAATTAAAAATTTATAGACAGCAGGATTTTTTAAATAAGTTTGTTTTTAAAGCCCGTTTAAATACAGTCAATTTCTGGATATTAGTAAGAGCTGGGGGAAGTTTATTCCAAATGAGAGGGCCATTTACGCGAAAAGAGCGATCATAGTAGACGGCTCGATTTGACCTTGAATGTTCAATTAGACGATTAGTAGCATCTAGATCTGCTGACCTCGGAGTAAGCTGTCTATCACTTAAGTCCTGTCGGATGCATAGTTCAGATATATAGGCTAGCGCCATTCCCTGCAATGCTTTGAAGGTCAGCAAGATCTTGTTCAATGTTCAATCTTGTTCTTGTTCTTGTTTTTGTTCAATCTTGAACAATGTTCTTGCATCTCCTTGGAAAGTTTGAGTATGTCAGGTTTGTGTATTGTTGTTTTTTAATTTTAGGCACGATTCCAGGTTCTCGTCAATAAGACGACTTCTCAGTTTACTCTTGATAAAATTAATGCTTGAAAAATATTGTTCGCATGAATATGTAGAACCAAAAAGGAAAAGAAGAGCAAACGAGAGTTTTTTCAGCATCAGCTGAAAAAACTCTCGTTTGAAAAACTCACATAAGAGTAATACTATTCCAGGAGTTGAATAGGATCATGTCTTCCTTCTCCAGGTCTTTTAAAAGAAGACCATTTGTGATGTGAACTAAGTTCACATTTATTCCCTCTCCAGTATTTCCAAATCAACATAAAGACGTTCAAATTTAGAGCTCCATAATTCCTTGTTTTTTTTTTTAAATCCAGACATTGTATTTCAAAGTTACCAATGTCAATGCCAAAAGGAGAAAATTTCAAATCTGTTATCTTAGCATTAAGAGGGTTTTTGACACATGCTAAGGTCGCTCTATTTTTTTTTAAATTCCTGAAACCTGCTGAGAAATGCTTCCCTCATATTTAAATTGGTTGTTTTGAAATAGTGTTTGTCAATGGAGGAATTATATTCTTGGCAATGCTTCAGCAGGCTCGGAAAGTGAAACAAATTGATGACCAAAATACCTATTGGATGTGCAGATGAATGTAGAATAAGACAACTTTATTCTTCAGGAAGGTACCTTTGAAAGGCCCCCCTCGATTTACAGACACGATAAGCTCCGAGGACTGTTAACAAGACTGTTGCACTTGCTCGTGGATTTTTGTACCAGAGCCGCACTTAAGGGGCCAAAGAGCCGCATGCGGCTCGGGAGCCGCACTTTGCCGACCACTGGACTGAACAATGCAAGGGTAAGCTGCCACATCGGAGGACAGTGTCTGAACAACATCAGTTATGCGGACGACACGGTACTGATGGCACCGTCTATAAGAGAGCTGCGCATTCTCCTGAAGATCTGCGAATAGTTAGCTAAAGAAACAAACATGTCTTATAACTCCAATAAAACGGCTCTGTTGGTTATAAGATAAGGCCCGACTAGTATTCCTGCAGCTACCTTGAATGGTGTGATCCTGAAGGTGACTGAAGGGACCGAATACCTAGGACACATAATTACCAGTACCCTGACGGATGATGATAATATTGATAGGCAAAGACGAGCTCTCAGCGTAAAATCGAGCATGCTCAGTAGAAGATTTCGCCTTTGTAATACCGCTGTGAAAAGGACTCTCTTCCTTGCCTTCTGCACAACGTTGTACACGTGCGAACTCTGGGAAACTATAAAAACAGTATTATGGAAAGACTTCGTAAACAGTATAATAACGCCTTCCGCATAATGTTTGGCCTCCCCAGATACTGTAGCGCTTCCAGTATGTTCACGGAGAGGCGAGTTTCTGGATGCAGCCCTTATAAGATCCAGGGTGGTTGGAATGAGGGAAAGAATAAACAGCTCCGGGAATATCCCCACCACGGACATACTGGCGAAAGATATTGGCCCCTTACAATTTAAATGCCGCAGCACCTTAAAGGCGATATTTTGATTTATTTATTTTTTACTTTTTTTTAATATTTTTGTTTTTTGTATCATCCATTTTGTATAAATTTTGCATAAAAAATAATTTATTAAAGGTGATACCGATTTACCGAAAAAATAATTGTGATAATAATAATCTGTTTCACTGCATTAAATGGAAATTTTTTATTATTTGTTTTATAATGACGTGATTGCTACTGACTTATTTAATTGCGATATATCGTTTATGTCTTTTGAACACACTTAGAAGAGGGGAATAAATAATTTTCCTTACTTTTTTTAATTAATGTTATATTAGGATCATATAAATGGCCTACCGTCATTCAAATACATGTATTAATTACACGACAAAAGCATTGAGTAAAACAACAGTATAGTCACTTTATTAACGTCATTTAATGATTTATCATTACACAGCTGTGAACATTTTAAAAACTAACAACTATTTTTATAAACAATAATTATTAGCCTGAAACACTCATCCAAATTGAAAAAAACCTTTCCGAGCAAAGATAAAATGTCGCCGACAGGACTCGAACCAGCACCCTTCTGATGTCCGGTCAGATGCTCTACCGTTGAGCTACGTCGGCTTATCGCAAACCCGCCAAGTTAATTAATATATACTAGTGTTTCATTCAATAATTGCTGTTTTTATTATATTTCACCTGTAAACAACCAACTTTATTAGTATGAGAAAGGCTTGTAACGGCTAAATCCCTCAAATAGATGGCGTCGAGACAAATTATGTCTACATTTTATTGGTGAAAATTGCTTTGACTTATCAAATATTTATTAATTGATAAATAAATAAAGTTGGTTGTTTACAGGTGAAAATATAATAAAAACAGTAATTATTGAATGAAACACTAGTATATATTGATTAACTTGGCGGGTTTGCGATAAGCCGACGTAGCTCAACGGTAGAGCATCTGACCGGACATCAGAAGGGTGCAGGTTCGAGTCCTGTCGGCGACATTTTATCTTTGCTCGGAAAGGTTTTTTTTCAATTTGGATGAGTGTTTCAGGCTAATAATTATTGTTTATAAAAATAATTGTTACCCTTTGCGCTATGCACAAAAATCTTGTCTTAAGTTTTTAAGAACTTTAGTTTATCAATTAATTTTAAAAACTGTTTAACGAATAAAATGATATGTTTTGTTTATAACACTTTAAAAGAAGAATATTATGAAAATTACTATCCGAACTGTTGCTGAAAGTTCCTACCCTAGGCGCCTTAAAATTTATTTTGTTTAGTACGTACCATCTTTATAGGTGATTGATATGTCTGAGTAGGTTTAAATCATCGGACTGTCACAATGTCGCGCCCTTGGAATAAATCAATTTGGGTGGAATCCAGATGGGATGTCAACTCAGCCACTGACCGGTCAATAATTATTTGGAACAGGCGGTTTACTATTAGTGCCCTTGCTTACATTTTCGATTAAATTATGTTCAGTAGTTTGGTGTGTAACAGTACTTTGATAGCTTAAGTTTAAATCAAAGGATGATTCATTAAAGCAATGTTTCATGTGTGGGTAACGAAAGTTACATTAACAATATTTAAGACTCATATGTACAGGGGTATATCATTCTCCAAGATAAATTGGCATTAATTATCAAATTAGGGTTGAACAATAATCTAGGTAGTTATAACATATATTAATGTGACAGTAAAATGAAAGATCTTGTCTAAATTTAAATGGGCGCCACGTTATGTAAAGTAAGCAACCGAACTATAGCCGGAATATTAAATAGGTCTTCTTTAAATGTCCATGGTTGCCTCGAAATGGTTGTTGTCCTGTGGAACAGCCTGTGCTGTGGTGCTGTCGAACGAAGACTGAAGTTAGCCTCCTAGATATCTTTGCAGTTAGCCGGTCTTCTTCTTATTCTTCTTTTAATAAAGATGTTCATGAATGCTCTTTTTAATATCCAAAATGAATGGGGTGAGTAGAACTAGCCGCTACAGCTGGTTTAGAAGTATTTTTTTATGTGATACCACACAAGAGTCCCAACTGTTCCCAACCGTCTGGAGCCAGTGAGACTATGGTGTATTAGATAATTGGGGTATGTTGTGAGGCTGAAGGTATCGAGAAGAGTAAAGAGATGGAGAAAAAGGAAGGTGGGGAAGTACCTAGCTATTCAGATCAGGTCATCAAACACGGCTAAAGAGAATTTTAAGCAACGTTTCGATTCTGAATAGTGGTATTTTACCAGGGCGATACTGACAGTATCTACCAGTCTGGAACGTATCGCAAATAAACTACATGTTATTTTTAATTAAAAAATTGTGAAATAACACAATTTCATCAAATAAATTTTTGTTGTGCACGCCGGGATTTGGACCCGCGACCTCCGGATTCGTAGTAGACGAAGGGTCATAACCAATCAAACACGGAGACCGTCAATTTATAGAGCTATTGTGTATTTACGATGGTAAATCATAATACTTTGAGTGTGTGAAGAGTTTTTTTCAAAATTATGCAAATAAATTTAAATTCAACGGCTAAAAGGATGAAAATCCAGTTTCAAGCGCAATTAGCGTGGAAATGTGGAGATGATGAACATTAGCTCTTTAATGGCCTCGCCGTTGGTTTTTAAGTAGAAAGTGAATATTTAATTTAAATTACATTTTGATAATATTTTCAGCTTAAAGATATGGTCTGGCGGTAATTATTGATTCTCACGGCAAATAATTTAATATATTATTCGTTTCTACGATGTGTATGGTTTAAAAACTTTTTGAATTAAAAATAATTATTATAATACAAGTGGGTAATCTAAAAATATTATTGTGTAGATCAGTGCTTCCTAAACTACAGGTAGCGGTACAGTACCGGGCCATGAGAGAAAACTGCCGGGTCACGTAAACTCCGTTACTCACTGGAGGTAAAAACCGCAAAATATATGGGACGAACGATGAGCTCCGTCTGCGGTAGTAGTCTAACCAATAGCGGTTTAAGGCAGCACCCCACGAGTGAGTATGAAATCAACATCGACCGCTCCCGCACCGCACCGACCGTGCGCCAATACCAAAAAAATGGAACGGAGTGCTCTCGGTATCACGCATTCTTATTGCACTCAGTTTATGTTAATTTCTTTCCGACCCGTGAGTTTAACACTAGCAATCTATTTGACATTTGCGCTCACTTCAGGATGAGGGAAGTGTTCTTTCAAGATAGTTTGATGAGAACAATTCTCTTCAGAACACGGGAATGGTTTCCCTCTCAACGGCCTAAAAGCAACAAATTTTAATACACTTCATCCGGAACAGTCAAAAAATTTGTTTAGAATGCGCGAGAATGTAATTTTTATTAAATAATTTTTAAGAATATTAATAGTTTCATTTGGAACATGAGAATGGTCTCTCTCCCGAGCGCCTTCGTGCATTTTAGGCTGCTCTCTGACGGTCCGGTGAGGAATGAACATTTCACTCGCTACTGGAGACACTGCGCAGAAAAGTCCTACAATGGACTGCGTTGCAAACCGTTACCTTACTTTAGCAAACTTGACTTTTCTGTGCAGTGTCTGCAGTAACGAGTGAAATGTTCATTCCTCACCGGACCGTCAGAGAGCAGCCTTAATCGTTAATGTTGACTTATCAGATGTTAAACTACATTTAGAACATGGAATATTTCGATCCAGATTGCCCAAGAAAAAAATTCTTTATAGATATAACTATAAGAAAATTAATAAATACAATCAGAACATGGGATCGGTTTCTTCCCAGAGCTCGCATGAACGTTATTATTTCAATATCATTTGATTTACATTAAAATGGTTTTACTTTTCAGATGTTAAAAAAATACATTCAGAATATGAGAATGGTTTCTTTCCAGAGTGCCCAAGAAATTAATTTTTTTAGGTAAATTTATCAGAAGATCAATAAATGTATTCAGAACATGGGAATGGATTCTTTCCAGAGTGCGTAGAATGTGATTCATTACGTTTTTTAAACCGACCGCCCCAATACAGACAACAATAACAACAAACCAGTTTTATCATCAAATTAGTTAGTTACAAATCCCAACGCGCCCTTGAGGTGATTTTCCCACGAAAACGGCGCTATAGAAGTAATCCAATTATTATAATGTACGAGTACATCAAATAAAAAAATAACAAAAAATAACAAAAAAAATTGTAATAATTTTAAAAAAAGGATTGAAATTTTTAAGATATCATTTCTTTGGGAAACACTGGTGTAGATGAAATTAGTGAACATGACACGTATTTATGTTGTTGTGTTTACCGAACACCTCACTAGAATAAACTGTGTGGAGGTGTTTAATAGTGTCTCTTAGAATGGTGTGCATATTTATGTTGTTGTGTTTGGTGAACACCTTACTAGGATAAACTGCGTGGAGGTGAATAGTATCTTAGGATGATGTGTATATTGATGTTGGTGTGTTTAGTGAACACCTTACTTGGATAAACTGCGTGGAGGTGTTTAATAGTGCCATAGAATGATTTGTATATTTATATTGTTGTTTTATGAACACCTCACTGGGATAAACTGCGTGGAGGTGGTTAAGAGTGTCTTAGAATGATGTGTATATTTATGTTGTTGTGTTTAGTGAACACTTCACTGGGATAAACTGCGTGGAAATTTTTAATAGTGTCTTAGAATGATGTGTATATTTATGTTGTTGTGTTTAGTGAACACTTCACTGGGATAAACTGCGTGGAAATTTTTAATAGTGTCTTAGAATGATGTGTATATTTATGTTGTTGTGTTTAGTGAACACCTCACTGGGATAAACTGCGTGGAGATTTTTAATAGTGTCTTAGAATGACGTGTACCATATATTCTTTTTTAATGTTATGGGTTTGATATTTTGTAGAGGAAACGAGTGATTTTTAAGTTACGTTCTTGTTGTTGTTGGTTTCTTTGATTTGGAGTTTAAAGTTCTGGATAAATTGTGTGTTTTGTTTTTGATTAACGATGAAATAATAGTATTCTTTATATTTACGTTTGATTGTTTTCTCTGTTAGTTGCTTCAATATTGTGTGCATGCACCGAGTGCATTTATAAAGGGGAGTAGTAGGTAGGTGGTAAGTATTATATTTTTGTTCACGAGTGGTGTGTATTTGGGATATTAAGGGTATAAACCATTTTTTAATTTAAAAAAAAAACAATAATAACATATTCAGAATATTTCTTTTTTTACATGAATATCGCACAAGAGTCTCAATTGTTCCCAACCGTTTGGAGCCAGTGAAACTATGGCATCCCCAATTGGGGAATGTTGTGAGGCTTAAGGTATTGGGGTGGGGAAGGAGAACGGGAAGAGGAAAGTGGGGAATTACCTGGCTATTCAGATCTGATCACCAAACACGGTTAAAAGCCATTTCAAGCAACGTTTCAATTTTGAATGGTTGTCTTTCACCAGGGCGATACCGAGAGTATCTTCCACTCTAGAACGTGCGCAAATATACTATATATTATTTTTAAATTAATTCATTGTGAAACAGCGCAAATTAATTAAACAAAATTAATTTGCGCACGCCGGGATTTGAACCCACGACCTTCGGATTCGTAGTCGAGAGCTTTACCCCTCGACCATGGAGGCCGTCAAAATTTCGATCCCTTTTGGATGTAATCAGACATGTAATCAACATTACATTCAACGAGATATCGCAAATATTATTTTTTTTTCGAAGAAAGCAATCGCTTTGGGGCTTGACATTACACTTTAAAAATAAATTATATGTGATAGCACACAAGAGTCCCATCTGCTCCCAACCGTTAGCTAGTGTGACCATGGCATCCCCAATTGGGGTATGTTGTGAGGCTGAAGGTATTAAGGAGGAGAAGGAGATGGGAAAGAATGAAGGTGGGGAAGTACCCGGCTATTCAAATCTGGTCACCATACACGGCTAAAGCCATTTGAAGCAACGTTTCGATTCTGAATGGCGATGTTTCATCAGGGCGATACTGACAGCATCTACCACCCAGGAACGAAGACAGGGAAGATCCTTATAATTGGACTTTGGGTTAAATATAATTGTTTATTTAAAATTCGGCAATTACTGTTTTTATTTGATTTTGATATTAGTTTCAATGCTTCTAAGTTATTAATGCGCCAGTATGAAACAATGTGTAAATATAATAAAGTGGTTTGAAACAAAGTATTAAATTCCAGTAAATTAGGTCTTCCGAGCGTTGGGCTCATTAGGAGGTAGTTCAGACCGAACATTTTATCCGCTCCATCAGATAGTGTAGTGTTGTCAGAGAGTGTCAGTAAAAAAATATAAGATTTTAACGCAATGTTAACATTAAACAAAGCAATATTTTCCTCTCAGATGATGGGATCGCTATGATGCTACAAATACCGATATTACGCATTCCACGTCAACGGATGAAAGTGTTAAATTATCACATTTGAATGAAAATGGAAACACGTACAGAAATGCCAAAACATCATTACGTGATAGTTCCTTGAACTCTAGAAATAACGGGTTCGCTTTAAAAGTTGGACATCTTCCAATTCCTCCATCAGCTTTTCCCACGATTTAAAAATACTTCCGATCCATCATAGTAGAGACGAGAAGAGCTTGACTTCTGACTATAAACACACCAGACTTCTCCAAGGGCATGGTCAGTGGTCAGGTCAGCCAAGTGGTTCAGATGTACTTTGTATTTATGCTGTTTTAATTGCTTCTGCTTTTTAAGAACGTTAGATTTCCTTACCAGATAAACAATAATGCATCTATATATAAAACGTATAAAAAAATCCACAGGCACTAATAAAGCTTGGAAATATCTTAAAACTGCGTTTAAAAACTGTCATATTATTTTATTTATTGATGTGATAGAACTCCACTTTAACATTTTTAATTTTTTAAATATTAATATTTAAAAATAAGTTATAAAAAGCTTTGATTTACATCGTAGTTTCTTCCTCAGTCGAATAGTTTGACAATGAATTCAATATAGTCAGATATCATTTGATATATCAGTCGATATAGTACGTATTACATATTATAAGCCGAGATGTAAACTACGTCTTCACTCCTAAAACATAGTATTACAGTTAAGTGCTAATTGAACGGGAGCTATAGGCTTCAATACAGTCGATTGTTATAATCATACATTCAAACAAATCAAATCAAATTCTTAAACCGTGTTAGAAAATACGACCAATTCGCAATAACGTAAAAATGTTTTCAACAGATCCTCGTAGAGCGCATTCTCCGAAGAGAGCAACGCGATCGTCACTCACGAGAGATCTGTCAATGACAGCCGCGGTGGGTTACACCAGTGCTCCGCAACCTTTTCTCACACGGCACACAACAAGTTCTTCCTAGAATTCCGTGGCACACCAAAAGTAAAAATACCCAAATTTAAAAAAAATTGCTCTTTAAAATTTTACATAACTTTTTATTTGATAAACACAAAAAACAAAAATTATACCCATTCTGTGTTCAATTTAAGAACAACCTGTGAGCGCGCATGTCCTGCCCCCTTCCTCACCACTTACTCCGCGACTCGGTACCCACGATAACATAATCGAATCCAGTATTTAAATTAATCAATGAAATTATTTTATTAAAATCTACTCCTATTATCTACACACAGATATAAATTGAAGATAATTAATACATTTGAATAACGATGGGGATAATATTGCAATATATATATTGCATGCTATGTGGCATCAGAGTCATCAAATCAGCTAAGGAATTGACCCGAAATTGAAAATATCATCATCGCCATTAAAAATAAAAATCCCCAAACGACTCACTTAAGCGTCGAACGTCAATGAATCGTCTTTATTATCCTCGAGTTCGTCAATAACATGATCGACATTCTAAAATCTTTGTTCGATACCAATAATTATAGCAATAAAATATCAAATAAAAAAAATTCAAATACTCTGGAATAACATGTCCTATAATTGTGAGTTGAGATTTATGTACCACCTATAAAATAAAACTGATTAACACCAACAATCTGAAATTGTATGTATTTGTACAGTATCTATCCATATTCAACAAAAAAATAATTGTTGATATTTTTGCATTTCGAATAGCTATAAATAAAACATATAATTAACGCCCATCTGTCCTCTTTTATTCTTTACAATAAGGAACTCCAATCAAATTAACAATTTTTTTTTATTATCAATAATGACGTTCAAACTTAAATACCATTATTTTTTATTCTAAAGTCAGATTTCATAGTTAAAATAATTTTCAAGTTTCAATTTTTCAAAGCACGCCAAAACGCTCCAAATATATGGTTGGTCGGTTTTGAGGTTAGAATGTCAAACGCCAAAACAAGGCTTAGTAAACCATAACTAAACACAAGTAATAACATTATGTACCTTTTTAGAAACTTTAACTTGACGAATAATAATAGTATTGAGCATTAAAATTGTCATAATATCCGTATTGACAATTGGTTTGCCCATGAATACTCAAATTTTTGCCAATAATAGTTTTATTTTTTATATTGACCAACAATTATAGAGTTAAGTAAAAAAAAATACAGAATTAAAATACAAAACAAAATCGAAAAATAAAATTGTCCATACTAATCGAAAAACAGAATACACACGTGACGTCAGATGTTCCAAATACAATGGTACCAACATAACAAGGTGTTTTGATGAAATGATCATTTATTCACTTTTCAATAACGATTAATAAATTTTCGTTTAATCATATATAATAAAAGTAATATATTCATAATCGGCGTTGGCTAATCTACGAGTATATGAATATGTATTTTTAAAACAATAATATTTTTCATTGGAGTTCCTTATTGGTGATAATGAATTTGACTGAGCATCAATTTTATCACACGGTATGTCTGATGGGTTAATATTTCATAAACGCGAGTATAGGCGGAGTTACATCGCGGCTGCTGCCGTGCACGGCTGATGAGACGCATGCGAGGGGGTGGAAATGCGTAGTATAAGCCAAATTTGGAACTGTACCAGGTCGTTCTTAAGCTGAACTTAGTATAGGTTTACCGTTTCTTTCCAAAACCGGGACAGTTTCTCAAAAATTCTAATTCGGCCTCCGTGGTTGAGTGGTTACGATCATTGGCCACGAATCCTGAAATCACGGGTTCGAATTTTGTGTTATTTTATAATTTAGTCATTTAAAATAATATAATAATATATTTGCGGCAAGTTCCAGCTTCTTTTTCACCTTCGTTTTATCTATCTCCTTCCCCTCCCCACTTCCTTCAGGTTCACAACATACCCCAATTGCGAAAACCATAGTCTCACTGGCTCCAGACGGTTAGGAGCAGCTGGGACTCTTGTGCGGTACACATGTAAAAAAATATTTTTAAAGTCTGTCTTGATACGGGAACCTTCCAGTGAATTTAATTTATTTTTCATATCTAGCTTCAAGATTTATAGTAAGTATCGAGTACAGACCTTTTAACTAAGCTCAACGTAAAGTGAAAGACAAAACCTCATAGGTTTAGTACTTCGCTGAAACATGACCCTCCTGATAAGTTTTGTTCATGGACTTATTTACATCAAATTACTTTCCCTACCGACAAGCCCCTATTTTGTGATGTGCATTCCGGAACTTACTAATTATTTACTACATCGCATTTTGAGTTCCGCTGCCATTGATTTTCACCGCCCTGTTCCTGTCTGAAGCATGGCTATTGAATATAAATAAAATACGTAATCCAAATTTAAAATTTTAATTAAAAATATAACTACGTCAATGTAGATAATCTATATAAACTAAATTACAAAAAAAAAATATTTTTATCTACACATGAAGAAAGAAAACTGACACAAATCTCACTTGAATTAGTAGTGATTCTATAAAGCATTAATACAAAAGAGAACAAAAAAAACAAAAGAGTGAAAAAATAAGGTTTCGGGGCGACCTGGTTTCCAACTCGGGACCTGGGATAAATAGTACCACAGGAACCTACACGTTAATTTGGAAAATAATATACACCTTAATACAGAAATGATGGATGGATTATTATTTACCTGCAATTGGTTCCTCGGAGTCTCCATAGCAGCCTACGTGCCCGGCATTGCGTGAACTGAATGCTGAACGCCGATCACTGTTCGCTGTTCACTGATCACATCGCTGGCTTATCATAGTTCTGCAATACTAGTCCATCGCCCGCGCCCCCGCGGAGGTTAACGGTTCATTCTATTCCTGCGCTTCATTGCCATTCACCGCACTGCACTTCACTGTTGTTATAGTGTGGCCACTGCCCAACTGGCTCCTTAATCACTCTGTAGAGCCACACTACAATATTACGTAGATAGAGCACAGGTACTGTTTGCAGAGGTGTTGCGCTGTCGCTAAAATGGCGCGGGACGTCCCGTACGAAGCTGGTTAGGACGGTGAAGACTGTTGAAGACGCTGCGTGAAGAGGGAACAGATTAGACATTTAATTTATTGTATCGATTATCAAAGTAAGACAAATTCAAGATGAGAAGCTTACAGATGATATATTACATGCACAGGTAGTTCGCACTCCTAATTCGTTTAAATAAATTTCAAATAATGTTGGTACCATTGTATTTGGAACATCTGACGTCACGTGTGTATTTTTTTTGGATGAGTATGGAGAATTTTATTTTTCAATTTTGTTTTGTATTTTAAATATGTATTTTTTTAGGTGTAGTGAAATTTAAACTTAATTAAGCTCGATAATTGTTGTACAATATATTTTAAAAAAAGCTATTATTAATAACAGAAATTAGAGTATTCATGAACAAACCAGTTGTCAATACGGATATTTTGAAAATGGTAATGATCGATACTATTATTATTCTTCGGGTTAAAGATTCTAAAAAGGTACATAATGTTATTATTTATGTTTAGTTATGGTTTACTAAGAATAGAATATAAAATTATGTACGGTAAAGCTCATTCTTGTTTTGATATTTGACATTCTAACATCAAAACCGACCGGCCATAGATTTTGAGCGTTTTGGCGGCCTTTGAAAAATTGAAACTTATTTTAACTGTGAAAACTAACTTTAGAAAAAATGGAATATACTGGTATTTGAACGGCATTATTAATAATTTTTTTTTATAAAAATTGGACTGTAGTTCCTTATTATTGTCAATCGAATATCTCACATATTAGATCTCTTAGGAAATGCGTTTACTGGTCGCGGTAACGTGTGTTATAAGGTAAAGAGTGAGTCTTAACTCAGTGAAGAATTAGAAGAGATATTATATGGATTGAGTAATGCCATGAATGGGCCAGATAAGTGCGAACAAGTAACATAACATAGTTGAACATTGATGGAGCGTCCCGAATACATCATATTATTACACGGGAACTAACTGCCTTGAGCGTCAAGAGCGCCAGGAGCGCGGTGGGCGGACGGGCTAACAAACTATACCAATAAATGAAAATCTGTCCAGAATGTCAACATCTACACAAACAGGAAATGAATGAATTACCCCTTTGTATTACCGTTTCAATATATCCACCGACTTAAAAAATGTTAATTTCAGAGGTCTAGTATTAAAAATACGGTGAAGCTATTTTATTTTGAAATTTTATGTCATGTTTTTCCGTCCGTCCCGACTGCAGGAAGCAGTAAAGGCCTATTCACATCTATCGGCACCGCGCAGAGCAGAATGGTATACATTTGATAGTATACTCGTATCTTCCGTTATTCATTCTTTTGTTTTCCAATATCTTCTATCGGTTTTAACATCTAAATATCATTTACTATTTTCATACAATTCGTTAAACTTGCTTTTTATTTGAGTATATAAATTAATGAAATCTTTTATTTGAGTACATAAATTAATAAAATCTTTTATTTGAGTATATAAATTAATGAAAACTTTTATTTTGAGTATATAAATTAATGAAATCTTTTATGTGAGTATATAAATTAATGAAATCTTTTATTTGAGAATATAAATTAATGAAATCTTTTATTTGAGTATATAAATTAATGAAATCTTTTATTTGAGAAAATAAATTAATGAAATCTTTTATGTGAGTATATAAATTAATGAAATCTTTTATTTGAGAATATAAATTAATGAAATCTTTTATTTGAGAATATAAATTAATGAAATCTTTTATTTGAGTATATAAATTAATGAAATCTTTTATTTGAGAATATAAATTAATGAAATCTTTTATGTGAGTATATAAATTAATGAAATCTTTTATTTGAGAATATAAATTAATGAAATCTTTTATTTGAGTATATAAATTGATGAAATCTTTTATTTGAAGCAAAATATTCCTGTTATAATTTCTATAATTTCTGTTATAACAGAAAAAATTAAGATTTTCCGTCCTTAATTTATAAGTCGCTCATTAGTTTTATAATATGGAAGGTTGACAACTCGTGCAAAGTGGTCAGCGATGATAAAGTTACACGCACATGCATGCAGTATGTCGGTTACATTGTGTTATCATTACCCCCAACATAAATGTGATCCAGGGACGTGTCACTTTACTATTTAGTATAGGTTTCCTAGTGGCGTCGTTGATACATTTCGCAAAATCATTTGAAATAGCGTTTTCATAGTGAATAATCACAGGATCCATACAATATAACATATAAATATTTAAATCAGCAAATTTTAGCACGTATTCATCACTGTTTGAATATTTCGTAATGTTGAAAGTTCATTGACAAATGATTGTTTACTAAGATTTCGTGGTTTATTTATCGCTAGTTCAACTATTGAATTATTTGGTTATTGTTATAATACAGGAAATATTCTCAAAAAAATTTCTTTCAAGTGAATTTTTTTTGAAAATCAAAGTATTCCGGGATATATGGGGTTATAAGTCATACCTCATCTCGATTTGGACGTGCGACAGAAACTAATGCTATAGGAACCAGTAATTTTGAAAAGATAAGTATGTTACACATTTATTAAAGTTTCACATAGAATTGGTATATCTATATTATTATTTTTTTTTTAAATAAATTTAATGTATACCAAATTTAATACATAATGTTATTATTAAGTTCACCAAGTATTTTAGTTTTTTAATAATCGTTTTTTTTACGGTAACTCCACACAGGATACCCTGTAGGAAATAATTTCCCTCGAGGCATATATCAACTTTGGGGATGTCGTGTGGAGGGTTTTTTAGAGGATGGGAAGGAGTGAACTTGGGTCGTGAAGAGACCCATGTTGTAGGATAGAGGAAACACAGAGGCCGGTAGATCATTCCACAGCCGTGCTGTTGAGCACAGGAACGAGTCGTAAAAGTGACCCGTTCTCGTGTGAAAGGTCACCTTTCTTAGGTATAGGATGAATGACCGCTATTTTCCAACCAGAGGGCACAGAGCCACATTTAAGGGACATTTTAAAGAGGTTTGACAAAACTGGAGCAATTTCTGTAGCACACCTCTAGCTTTATTAACACTGTGACCTCGTAAGACATAGAGTACATCCCGATGCTGGATCCTCAGCTTTTTCATGTAGAAACCGTAGTGTGGAACCGACGGCGGGATGGCACCCCGGTCATCGAGGGCCGAGTTATCATTTTCCCTAAAAGGTTGGCCTTTTTGGTGGCGGCGTTTGCTAGTGAACCGTCGGGTCTGGTAAGAGGCGCCAGACTGGATTTGCAGAAATTGCGACCTATGGAGCCCGCTAGCGACCAGAATGCTCTGTGCCATGCGGGCAGGCAGCTAGCTTTTTGCAGATCTGTAGGTCGTGCTCAAATTTTGACCTATTGATGATTCTCTAACTTTCCTTTGCCAATTTGTTATATGCTATCGTAACTGGAAAATGGCTTTGAACGCCGAAACAGCTGTTATAATAATAAATAAAAAAAAAACTAAAATGCTTCCAGAACTTAAATTTAATTTAATTTAATTTAAACAAATTTAATAATAACATTATTAAATTTGTTATACATTTAATTAAAAATAATAATAAATGGAGTTCTACCAATTAAACACTTTTAAACAAATTTTTAGGGTTGTATGTAGAATATCCCAATATTTAGATATACACAGACCGGATGTTATCGTACAGAAATAACATTACCATGTTCACTATTATACTACCATTTTACATCCATTATTTTCAATCATTAGTCCTCGTGTACAACATCAGACCTGTCTTCACTTCATGAATAGTGTGCACTTAATGATTTATATTTTAATGAAAACAAATGCACTGCAATTTCCTTCGCAAAGAACAGAAATAAATTCTCAAGTACGTACGTCGCTTTATTGAACACAACTACAATCAAAGACTTTTGACTGGTCACTTAATTTCAATAAACATGTAGATACTATTTCAAAAAGTGCATCACAAATATTAGGATTAACTCCACGAATTACAAATTGTTTTAAAAGTTCAGAATTAACAACAACATTATATAAATCGATTGTTCAAATTATTTTGCGATACGCATCCACAATTTGGTCTCCTAATTACGAGATTCGTAATTACAGAATCGAATCCATACAAAGCAAAATTAACACGTGTGATTGCATATCGTAAAGGTTTATCTGATGAGTTTGGAACGTATAATGATCGAATTTCGCACTATAAACTACAATCTCTGTCAGTCAGACGCAAACTTTCTGATGTATTCCCTTTGTACAAAATTATGCATGCATCAATTGATACACCAAACATTTTATCACAAACCAACATTAATACACTAATAAGAAAATCAACAAGGAGGATAAAATACATTTTTTATATTAAAGCCCATCACATAAATACGGGATATTTGTCTCCTTTACAGCGGATATTAAGAAATTACAATACTGTACACTGCTCTAATAATGAAATAGACATTTTTAATGACACAATTAATCAATTTAAAAAGAAAGTTTTATCATTGATATCAAACTGATAATGTAATGATGCCTTTATTAAGTACCGAAGCAGTATACCATCAACACAGGTGACTATAAGGAGTTAGTTTATACTCGTGCACCTACTTTATAATATGTTTTCGACCTTTCACTTCTTTTTCATTATTATTATCATTTTTGTTATTTGTTTGTTATTGTTTATTGTACTTATTCATTATTATTGTTGTGTAAACATTCATGTACGTAAGTTTTGGGCATATTACCTGTTTTATGTACTAAAATAAAAATGAAATAAAAATCACCATCGAAGTATTCAAATAGTAAATGTTGAGTCAACATTAATTCATCAAAGAACGAAATATTAATTACTTTTTCTAGTCCTACTCTCGTGGTTGTAGCAGAAGACTACGGATTGAGACTGTTTGATTGCGCACCGGTTTAATATCATTTAATCATTAGTGAAATGTTTACGATGTTAGAGCAACTTTTGTTGTTAATTGCTCGGCCTCCGGGCTCATGTGATGTTTTAATCACGAGCTACAGTAATAAAATATTGACCATAATTTTAAATTCTTTGGACTCTAATGATCAAAATAGATAGCATGGAAATTAATAATTTGGCCATTGCCATTGCAAACATTTCCAAAGCTACTAACCCCACGTTCGGCAGTTTCCGTCAGAGCAATTAATAATTTGGCCATTGCCATTGCAAACATTTCCAAAGCTACTAACCCCACGTTCGGCAGTTTCCGTCAAAGCAATTAATAATTTGTCCATTGCCATTGCAAACATTTCCAAAGCTACCAACCCCACGTTCGGCAGTTTCCGTCAGAGAAATTAATAATTTCTCCATTGTCATTGCAAACATTTCCAAAGCTACTAACCCCACGTTCGGCAGTTTCCGTCAGAGAAATTAATAATTTCTCCATTGTCATTGCAAACATTTCCAAAGCTACTAACCCCACGTTCGGCAGTTTCCGTCAGAGCAATTAATAATTTGGCCATTGCCATTGCCATGTCAGAAGTCGGAATAATAGAAGAGAATGTATGAGACGATGTATGAGTGTGAATGAAGCAAGAAGTGTATACCAAGATCGAGTTGTTTAGCGGTCCGTCCTCTCTGCCTACCCCTGCGGGGAAACGGCGTGATGGTTAGTTAGTTAGTTAGTTAGCCATTGCAAACATTTCCAAAGCTACTAACCCCACGTTCGGCAGTTTCCGTCAGAGCAATTAATAATTTGTCCATTGCCATTGCAAACATTTCCAAAGCTACTAACCCCACGTTCGGCAGTTTCCGTCAGAGAAATTAATAATTTCTCCATTGTCATTGCAAACATTTCCAAAGCTACTAACCGCAAGTTCTGCAGTTTCCGTCAGCGAAATTAATAATTTGTCCATTGCCATTGCAAACATTTCCAAAGCTACTAACCCCACGTTCGGCAGTTTCCGTCAGAGCAATTAATAATTTGTCCATTGCCATTGCAAACATTTCCAAAGCTACTAACCCCACGTTCGGCAGTTTCCGTCAGAGAAATTAATAATTTCTCCATTGTCATTGCAAACATTTCCAAAGCTACTAACCGCACGTTCGGCAGTTTCCGTCAGAGAAATTAATAATTTCTCCATTGTCATTGCAAACATTTCCAAAGCTACTAACCCCACGTTCGGCAGTTTCCGTCAGAGGAATTAATAATTTGGCCATTGCCATTGCAAACATTTCCAAAGCTACTAACCCCACGTTCGGCAGTTTCCGTCAGAGAAATTAATAATTTCTCCATTGTCATTGCAAACATTTCCAAAGCTACTAACCCCACGTTCGGCAGTTTCCGTCAGAGGAATTAATAATTTGTCCATTGCCATTGCAAACATTTCCAAAGCTACTAACCCCACGTTCGGCAGTTTCCGTCAGAGCAATTAATAATTTGTCCGTTGCCATTGCAAACATTTCCAAAGCTACTAACCGCACGTTCGGCAGTTTCCGTCAGAGCAATTAATAATTTGTCCGTTGCCATTGCAAACATTTCCAAAGCTACTAACCGCACGTTCGGCAGTTTCCGTCAGAGCCAAATAGTGGGAAACATCCCAGTCTGAAGATGGCTTTAACAAGCAGAAACCGGTTACGGTAAAAATAAAATAAAAGTGGAAATAAGTTTTATATGTGTTTTATTATATTAGTGGGAAACATCTTTTTAAAGAAAGTCGAACATACCTCGGTTACGAATAACCCGACAACGTTTGAATTCCCCCAGTGTTATCATTATTTATTATTTATTATTGTATTTAATGGATTGTCATTTTCATATTGTTGGAAATATTGGAAAGAATTGTCTTACACTGCCCCTTCAAAAATTAATGAAAATCAAATTTAATAATGTTATTATCAAGTTCTGCAAGTATAAATTATAACACTATTAAATTTGATTTTCATTAAATTAAAAAAAAAAAAAATTAATAAAATAAACCAAACATGTAGCAAGTGGAATGGAGGGCTTAGCTAGCGGAGGATTGAATCCGCGTCCCCTTTTGTACCACTCGGCCACCATCCAGAGGCCTCAAAACTTAATAATTACGATTATAAATTAATATGAAGATAAGAGTAGGTACTTGGCTATTCACATTAGGTGGCCTATTCTGGTTCTTTTTAACCCTTTCCACTCCATTATTTTTTAATATTCGTTGTCAGCCAACTCAAATTTAAATAATGTCAAAATATTAATTTATTGATAGGCATTTACAAAAAGGTTATTTTATAGTAAAATAAAAACGGAAAACAGTCAAAATCTTATTAAAACGTGAATTTAAAGGTTTTTTATCGAATAATCGCAAGAACCAACGTCACTTGTCAAGTTTTGCGGGCGAAAATACACCACGCGCGCACCTCTTATCTTGACGGCCGCCAGCCGACAACTGAGTTGTAGCGTACAAATACTGATGTCGGCTGGCACCCGACAAAGGAGTGGTAAGGGTTAAGGAAAATTTATTATCACTTTCCTTAGGCTGAAAGAGTTCTTGCTTTGCGGCGGTTCCGGTTCTCTCGGATGACAGCTGTCATCGAACGACATTCTTAAAAATATCGACATTTGTGTAGTGTTAACAACAACAAAAAACTCATCATTATCGTAAGTTATGACTTTAAACATTATTAGTTAGTCAGTTGTCTCATAATAATGCTATTAAATGAACCGAATTAATTAAATTGCGTTGTTTGTAAAGTATCCATGTCAAAAGCCCAAAATGTCGGATAACAGAGAAATAAATTTTAAATAATATATAATAAACTACACGTGTAAAGTATGTGTGGTACCCCTATAATTTTTAATAATACTGTGATAATTAAACCACAACCATTAAAAATACATTGTTATTGACATGTTATCGGATTCGCAGTTAAGCTAAATATATTGAAGTCTAAGGGAAATGAAAGGAACTTTCATTGAAAAGAACCAGAATAGGTCCCCAGGTAACTGAAATCATTTTAAAGCAACACTCCGATCCAGGATGATACTGAGAGATACTAAGAAACGAGGTGCAAATGTACCTGTATTACGCATATTGAATAACATTGAGAATCAGTATGTTAAGTATTAATTTACCACGCGGGAACCTCAACCTTACTTTGAACCGGCAAACTCTAGGTTCCGAGCCAATGATCTAACCGCCATGCCAATGAGGTCCCTAGTCACATAACATAGTAAACAGAAATAAGTTGGTTACAAGAAACCCCCTACTTTCCGCCATGATCTCTCGAAGATTCATCAAGTGTAGCCCTAAAGCAAAAAGGCAACGCTTCAATGCATTCTGCAATATCCTACATACCTCGGAATTGTGGAGCAACTTCAATAGAGAAACTTTAAAAAGAATGGAAGTGCAATATAACTACTCGTACCGAATTCCTTTCGGACTGTCTGGTACTGCAGTGCCATTGAGATGTTTGCAGAAGGGCGCATTTCCGGATTCCGAGGCCTAATAAAATAACACTGATCGCCAAGTACAGAACGCGACTAGCCAACAGCGAAAACACCTCTGAGATGGCATTATATGGCATATTATATTTAGATGTACGTATTATATTATATGGAAATCGTGGGATTGCACGTCCTTCCCCAATATCTACAATAAACATTTAAAAAAAACAAAGCTACTGAATTCGAGTGCATTATGAAATAGCCCGCATTGAAATTATTTGAATTGTCATTCGCTCAATGTACGAATAATGAGAGCAACTATAAATAGACCGCCAACTTTCCGCTTTTCTCCTGTTTTCTGTATTCCAACCACGAATATTAAAAATAACATATATTACTTTGGTGACATTATATGGGTCTGATACAAAGCGAAAATATACCGAGTAAGTAATTTACATACAGTTCAATAATTAGGAATCAATATGATAAGTAAATGTTCTCACCTGCCAACATAGTCATATAATGTCTATGTATTTTTAATCATTGAAGATAATATTAACAACTCTCAAAATGAAACACGAAACCGAAAAGACAGACAAAAAAAAAGGTAACAGTATAAGTTGGGAATCATTTCTATCCAGTGAGCTACAGCTATCCCAATTCGTCAATGAGCTACAGCAAAGGGACGCTTAGATGGTTCAGGCATGTAGAGCGAATGAATGAAGAAATGAGTGTAAGGAGAATGTAAGACGCGAATGTGAATGGAAGAAGCCGGGGACGTCCGAGGAAGACATGGCACGATCAAGTAAATTAAATACTTAAGTCGGGCCATGTCAGAAGTCGGAATAACAGAAGAGAATGTATGACATGTTGTATGAATGTGAATGAAGCAAGAAGTGTATGCCAAGATCGAGTTGTTTGGCGGTCCGTCCTCTCAGCCTATCCCTGCAGAGAAACGCCGTGATGGTTAGTTAGTTAGTTAGTTACAAGATTCTACCCGATTTTTTTCGTAATCTTTAGATAGTATCACGGATATACCAATCTGATTTTTTCCGACTTGAGTGAACATCGTAGAGGCACTGCAGAACCTTGGAAGTTGCAGAAGTTTCCTGTATGCATTGTTGTAGCACTCCCTCAGCTTGTCCCATTGCGCTGCTGAGTATTGCGACCACAGCTCAGATGCAGTGCAGTATGTCTTCAAAAATAGCTTCCTGACATCGTCGCTACAGTGATAGAACCGCTTTGAGAGCATTCCGGCGCGTATAGTGATGGCTCTTCTTTGTCGTTCCATATCTTCCATATCGCTCATGTCTTCTGTAAGGATATGCCCCAGGTATCTGACCTGCGAGACCACAAGCATTATATTTCCTCCTAGCCTGATTGGTGGGATATTTAGTGGCTCCTTCTTGTGTTTAAATACAACTATAAGTGATTTTTTGAAGTTGTACAGCAAGTTATGTGATTTTGCGTACTCTTCACATATTCGCGCAAGTCGTCTCATAGCATTAATCGATGGTGCGAACAGCACCATGTCATCGACGTAGTTGATGTTATTTCTCCTTTCTCCGCAGATCTGGCAACCACTCCGTGAAACGTTAAGCTCTCGTAGGAGGTCAACAATGTATATATTAAATAAAGTGGGAGACCTACTACCCCTTTGCCTGACTCCGCTTTTAAGGAATAGGGGTTTAGAAGAAGCTCCTGCCCACTGGGTGAGATTATTCTGTTGCCCATACCAAGTAGCCAGCACTTCGACTGCTGCTGGTGGGACACCACGTTTTATGAGTTTTTCCCTTAATAAGTCGTGCGACACACGATCGAAAGCCTTGCTAAGATCTAGAAAACACCCATAAACGGTTGTTTTTCTTTTTTGTAGTAGGCTATTGTTTGTATGACTCCATAAATGTCCATATCTGTTGATGAAGCGCTCTTCAAGTAGAATTTGTTATCCAGGGTAGAAAGTTAGTCCTTTATAAGCGTGAATAAGATTTTTTCAAATAGTCTTGAAATCATTGTCGTCAAAGAGATCGGTCGGTAATTTCCCAATATCGATGCATCCAGTTGATTAGATTTCAAGATTGGTATGATGACAGTTCGACTCATATCCATCGGCCTATGGGTGTGTCTTGGGAGGTTCGAGTATTAGGGGGCTAGGATAGTATAGAGCTGATCGCCTGCGTACCTTGTATGTTCAATACCTATGGCATCGTACCCTAGAGATTTACCTAGAGCGGTTTGCTTAATCCGATGAATGGTTCTCGGGGTGGTACAGTTACCCGTCTCCCAAATTAATTGTGAGCATCAACGACCTAAGTTTTATGAACAATCATTCGATTTGTTGATTTCAAGTATTTAGTTTTCGTTTTTAAAAGTAATTAATTATAGTTGATATTTTTACTTATCGTAATTATTATTTCGTTTCCACATCATTTTTATGTAATAATAGAGGTTTTGAAATAATAAACAGAAAAAAACTTCGAACTTCGCCCTTGACTAATTCAAAGATTACCGCAAAGAAATAAAAAAAAAAACAGATAAAAAAAGTTAACGGCTCAATATCAGAATAAATTGATAGCAACCTGGGAGTTCCTAGAGGATCGGTAATGAATCTAATTTAATTTGTTATGTATATTATACAGGCCCGAAATCAAATGCCCGAAAGTGTGAGATGCATGAGAAGGTAATTATGACAAGCGAAGGAAGAATGGGTGTTTAAAAAGGGTTTGACTACTGTTAAAATATTATTAATTGTTTTTGTGTTTAATTCACACAACTTCATTTAATTTATTTTTTTAATTTAAAATAAGTCAAAACAAATAATATTATTAGCACAAAGAAAATAATCAACGGAGGTGCTGTTATGGGTGAGGGAAAAAACCAAATTTAGCAGGGTGAGAGATAAACCTGGAGGCATGTCCCTTTCAGTGATTTGCCAATAAATAAATCCTGACATTTTACAGGAAATTCGCATTGTACCGCAAAGTACTCATATTTAATCTTCGAAGAAAAAAACTGCCAATGATCAACTCGTCCCTTTTACAATTGTATGGAATTTATCGCCAATATCCTTACCGTAGCTGCCGTGCCAACATAATAAACTTACCCAAACTGCTAATTTAAGTAAAAAAGCAATAGATGAAAAAAGGTTCGGCTTGTTTGCATAAACAGAATATATTTATAAATAAATAATAATAACAAAACATTTATATAACTCAGTTTTGTGTTATTTCACTTCAAGTGAGCTCTATTATAAATAAACTAAAAAAATGATTAGCTAACTCCATTCAGTTATCATTATCCTACAGTGCTCCTTTTATATTCACTTTATACATTCCTCAAATATTACATACATTGTTGCTTATTCTTAATTTTACTTCCACAGTACTCATTAGTTTCATATTCATCTGATAAAATTACAAATATTATACAGTATATACACGGCTATACAAAAATAACACATTCACAATAATACTGCAAAAATAGTAACTTTAAGACAGGAGTCGGGTTGTGTTCAGCAATAACTGATTTTACATTTTAAAAAAATACGGAGGAAACCGAAACCAAACAACTACCAGAGACTTGAGAAACTGGCTTTTTTACAATAAATTGAAGAAAAATAGAAATAGATTTTGTTAGAGTATTTAGCGTGACCGCTTTATAAATATTAATTAATTTACTTACCGCAGGAAACTATGATATGAACGCTTCCGCATTGTCGTCATTTTGGTTTGATAAGGTTGTTTTGAAAACTGTTATAAATAATAATATAATAAAATAATTATATTGAATAAGCTTAAAATGAAGTAAAATAACGATTTCCCGTGGAATATAATGCGATATTTGTGATTATTATCTCTATAACTTCTATTTTAAGTCAATTTTTCATGCATAAAAATGCGTTATTCCGTAAAATCTTCCGATGACCATTAGACGGCAGTCGGCGTGCGAATGATAGTGGACTTTATTAAAAAAATGCGCGACCCGAGTTAGGGCCAAAATGGATGTAACGTGACCTTTGGCTCCATGTCAAAATGGTACACGTACATCTTACTTTCGGCATGTCTATATAATTTTGAAATCAGAGGTTCTTACTAAGTTCTGCAAGAATTTTACTTTCTTATTATTGTGAAGGCTGTTTCGGAGTTCAAAGTTATTTTCAAACCATTTTCAGACTAAAATTCTTGCATAACTGTAAAATAACATGATTTAATTTGATTTACTTTAAATTAAAAAAAATAATATTTATAAAATTAATAAATACTACGTACTCACATATTAGTTTACGTACAAACACAAAACAATTTAACATGAACTAA
>JAHDVE020005275.1:0-45289 GCA_022606495.2 Halesus radiatus | reverse complement strand
CCTGACTGGGCACAAAGTTAAATAAACGTTAATGGTATGTGTTTAATAAAAAGAGGAAAAACGACTAAATATATTATTTATTGTGTTCAATATTAATTCGTACAACTCAGTTTATTTAAAGTTTTTTTTAATAATAACTATTATTATTCATTTCTTCAAAAGATGAATAATCACTTTGTGGAATCATATTTGTTAAATTAATAATAATTACTTTGTTTAAAACGGCTGTATTTAATATCTGCACGTTTCTTACGTTGAACAAAACTCGCGCTGACAAGCTACTTGCAGTGGCTTATCAGGTACAAGTTCCCATTTTATGTAATTAATATTATACAATAAAAAATAAATAAATACAATTAAATTGACCTAGGAACGACGTATAAGAGGAACGGCTGCGCTGCCTGTTTCATACATAACCTAATTTTGGAGGCCAAAATACCCGTCCAAACTGAATGATATTTTTTTTTTATTTAAAGGTTTAGCAAATATTTAGTAGGGATGAGAACTGTTTTATTTATTTTTATTTTTAATTTTGAAACATATTAGATGAAAAAAAATCAATTTTCTCAATTTTAGAGAGAACTTAAAAAAATCCTCGCGGGTTTATTGTATTTAAAAAATATAAATTATATTTGCCATGTAAATACGATTATGTAAATAAAAATATAAATTCAAAACATTTAAAAAAAAAGGTTTTTCGGGTCGGTATTTTAAATTATGTACCGCAAATTTGTGTTCCAAGGTAAATTGGTCGTTTTTAATTTATTTTAAAGTCCACCATAATGCTTTTTTTTTAAATTGTATGATTCATTATATTTTCAAAGCAGACGGCATACAACTTTTTTTTAAATCACCGTTAGCCCCCAAATAATTGTTAAAGGTGCCTCTAAAATCGCGAAAAATCCATTCCTTTAATGGCCTATATTTCATAATGTAAAACAAAAATAAATAAATTACTCCTAATCCGTACTAGATATTTACTATACTTTTTAATCATTAGCTTTATGTGAGTATTTTGGCCTCACATCCAAAAATAAGTTTTGTATGAAACAGGCCGCGCAGCCGTTCTCTCCAGTAGCTCTCCAGTCTTCAGCTAACATCGTTTACCTACTTCAACACTGAGTAACTGCCAAAACACCATCCATTATATTATTACATAATAGAATATAATATTATGTAATACAAACCTCCCTAAACAGGCTATATGAACAAGGGAGGTAAAATGTTAAGGCTTGGCCGCGTGCCCGGTTGGGCGTGTAACAAAACGTGCCACAAAAATATATCGGGCACTCCAAGCGGCGTGCCAGCTTTTCTGGACGCATACTCGTACGAGTCGTCTTTGTGTTTATTTTTTCATTCCTATAATACATATTTCTAATAAATAATATGTAGATTACTACATTATATTTTATAGCGAAATTATATGGCATTTCGCCCTAAGCGTGCTTTACTGTTATTGGTAAACGCAAAAATACTATACATTTACTTCTAGACAATCTATGCACGAGGTCACTGAATAAATAAACCGATAATGTGTATTTGGGGCGTGTTAATGTGCCCGAAGAAAGCTTATTTTTTAGAACTTCTGGAATTAATGATCAAACATCGAAATTATTTCTTTAACAGTTAATAATTTTCTATTAATATCGTCAAAAAATTATAAACTACTAATACGCACAGCTTTGTAAAAAATACTGGCAACATGCTACACTTGCGCCTCTGGCGGCCCGGGATATAGCGTTTCCGAAGTATATTGCGGCAAATAATTAAACTTATTATGTGCCTAGTAAATTATAAAAAAAATTAAAGAAAATGTTGATGATTTTATTAGAAAATCTGACTAGATTTATAATATTAAAGAAAATTTGCCCGATATTTGCAATGACGGTCAATAATTATTTTTTAACGTTAAAGCATACTCTTATATATATATATTTTTTAAAATAATGATAATAATTGTGATATGGCAAGCAAAAAAGTGATCTCTAAAAATAATAAATTAAATAAAATTTCTCACAATTATGTACGTATTTTATTACCTTTCTTATCTAGGGACAGAGCGATGTAGCTGTTAAAAACTGTCCACAAATGTTTTTAAAATGTTATTTAGTTTTTAGTACTTATGATCAACAAATGCAGGAAAGTCATAATATTACGTAGGTAACTGAACATTTTTTAATGATTTTTCGATATCTATAATTTATTTACGTGAAATAAAGAAAATTGTTTAAAAATTAGGTTAGCCTCTAGCTGCTAGGTTTTGTTTTTAAGAAAGCAAATAGATGTTTCATAAAATAAAACTACAAATGTCAGCTCTAGTATTATCAATTTAATATTGGACTCCTTATAAGGGGAATTGTTTATCATTATTCGCTCTTTTTGCTACAAAACTAGCCAGCAATAATCAACTTGGATTCTCTGTCCGTTGGGGCGGGTAGTTTTTGGGATGTATTAAATCAGAAGTTTGAAATTTAAATACAAAAAAAAAATTTTGAAAAGTCATTAATGTTCTTTGAAAGGAACCTTACCTAAATTAAGTCTCCGAATAATATAAAATTTGAAGTAAAGGAATAAGTATTCGAAACAAAAATCATTCATAGCAACCTGTAAAACTCCTGACGCTAAATAGCAGTATTCGTATGTTGCCATTTCAATGTACAAAAAATGTCAGAAGCTGGACGTATTACTAATCTACAGTATTTTATATCATAGCCTGCCTGTAAAGTCGAAAGGTCTTATGTAAATTGACTACAACCGTTTTCTTTCAAATGGGCATAGATAAAAAAAATCTAGGGATTATTCGTTCTTTGCAAACTGCTATATAAATCTGCTTGTTGGTAAATGAGTGTTTAGTTTGCATGGTAGTATAAACGACAAACCTTAGTAGCTACCTACGTGTTAATCTACATATACGTAGGACCAGTGACGTGCAGTCCATAAAGGCTGAATAGCTGATATAAATCTCTAATCTAGGGATACTTTTTTCATGAATTTGAGTATATTATTTTTATATTTTATGAGAAAGCAGTGATTTTGTGGTTTGATGTATTAATGAAAAAAAAATATTACAACTGTCACAATACAAGTATTATCAGAGTACAAAATTAAACTAATTAAAAATACATTGTGAGTGCATATAGAATGAAACAAAATATAACATAGAATAAAGGAACGGTGAGATATCATGAAATTATAAACTAACACAGTAACATAGAAAAAGAGACAGATGTGTACATAATTGGGACATATTATATATAAAGAGACGAAGCGTCACGTAAACAGGTGATTAAGGGACAATGAGAATTTTATTCGTTTATGGAAAATATACCTAATATTGGGCTATTGGACACATTTAATTGATTAATTAAATTAAGTGTACACTTTTCAAGAAATACCGAATCCTTAAAATACCATAACGTATACTGATTTAAACGCGACTTTTAATATTTGATCAAAACTTGTTTAAAATGATGATATATAGGCCTGGACTCGTCAGAGCTCATTAACTTTATTTTTTTTTATATGAATACCGCACAGGAGTCCCAAACTGCTCCCAACCGTCTGGAACCAGTGGGACTATGGTATTCCCAATTGGGGAATGTTGTGAGGCTGAAGGTAATGGGGAGGGGAAGGAGAAAGGGGGAGGAAGGTGGGGAAAGGGGGAAATATCTGGCTATTCAGATCTGGTCACCAAACACGGCTAAAAGCCATTTCAAGCAACGTTTCAATTCTGAATGGTGGTCTTTCACCAGGGCGATACTGAGAGTATCTTCCACTCTGGAACTTGCGCAAATATACTATATATTATTTTTAAATGAATTAATTGTGAAACAACACAAATTAATTAAAAAAAACATTCACACACATCATTATAAACATTCACATACCGTCAAGACCAGCAGGACCAACCGATTGTTTTCATTTGCCCGCATGCAGGACAAATTCTCCAATTCCCGTTTTTGTGCGCAATATAACGCACAATTTCCCTTTCAAAATATCGAATTGATGTAATACTCGTACGTACGACCATAAATTAAAACACGAGTATAAGATGTATCGAGAGTATCTCTTGTCCCGATCCTATCTTCCTATTCCTCTCCCCCCCTTCCCTCTTATTTTCTATTTTCTTTATCTTGTTATCTTTATAAATGAAAAAAATCTGTAATTAACCACTGTTAGCACAAGAAACTTTGTTGGCTTACCTTTTGTTAAACTTCCTTTGTATTAGAAGCTCTTTGTTTCTTACAAATAAATGAAGAGATTGACGAGGGAGAGGGAAGTCGGAGAGTTATTATTTATTAATTCAAAAAAATGATAATATTATTGTGCAATACGATAAACATGGTGTTTTTAAAGAGAAAAATATTTATTACGTTTTTTTTTTTAAATTTGCATGGACTTACCATTCATCAAAATATAATCAGAAATATTACACATTTCTGACGGTTCTACGCATGTTTTACAAAAACATTTAAAAAGTTGAATATCCTTAAAAAATGCTGTGAAGGTGTTTCTGTAACTTGTCGATAAGATGAATTAAAAAAAAAAGAACATTGTGTGGTTTAATTTTTTTATGATCACTACGTAACTTTAATGTTTTTTTTTGTAATGCGGATTACAAATCTTTGGTTATGTTTATTTACAAAAACGCAACGACAAAGGATTAAAAATACTTTTCTCCACTTTAAAAATCATATTCGTATTTTAAATATTTTGTAAAACATACAATGGGACAATCAGAAAAAGTAAAAAGTTTTCTGATTAGATTTTGATAAATACTAAGCCTATGTAGATTTATAAAATATTTATAAATATTTTTCTATTTAAAAACATTATGTTTATCGTATTGTGTAATAATACTATCATTATTTTGAATTAATAAATAATAACTCTCCGACGTCCCTCTCGTCCTTAAGAAGTTTCAATGGTTTTATTTATTTCAAGTGCTTCCAAATTATCTGTTGACATGTCAATTTTTGTGCAGAATATTAGCACCGGTGCTTTGATTGAACATGAATGTTTTAAATGTGACGTTCAATCTACATTGATAAATTGATTCCATTTGACTTATCGCAAACCCGCGCATCCTCACGCATTCAATACTGTGGAACAGTAAGACTGTATTGCTATTTTTGCAAATGCCTTAAAAAAAGAAAAAATATATGGAGATAAACCAGTAAATTACGTTGATAAAATTATGAAGAAAGCTTAAGTATAACACCAACACAACAATCTATAGTCTGCCTAGGAACCAGAATCCCCTCTGAGGAAGACCGTCAACATAAATAAATTATTTTTATTTTTATGGTTTTATCTACTATGTACATTTGTTAATTAATTTTATTACTGTGCTACTGATTTCGACACATCTGTGTCATTCACTAGCGTTCTTAAAACTAACTTCAATTAAACAAGTACAGATATAATTACAAATTATTAGGTGAGGGGAGTGGGAGTGGTGATTTTGAGGGGGGGGGGGGGATTTACTATAATATTTTGATTATTTGCGGGTTCCTGAACTTAACATATCTTAAATAGTCATTAATATTGTGATTTTTTTTAATTTTTAATTTAATGAAAATCAAATTTAATAATGTTAATTATTGTGGCAGCTGTGTCGGTGTTGAAGGCCATTTCCCCTTTAGTTTTAAAATGGCCTTGAACGCCGAAACAGTTGTCACAATAATAAAAACTAAAAATTCTTGCAGAACTTAATAAAAACATTATTAAATTTGATTAAATTATTTCTAATTTTAAAATGGTGGAATTCCATATAAATTTATTTTTTTATTAATAAACTTTTGTAACTTTTTCCACTTATTTATTTTCGACCGGACCGGTTTCACCCTATCTAAACTGGCGTCAGTCTGACGATGCCCGTGATAGTGTGAAACCGGTCCGGTCGAAAATAAATATGTGTAAAAAAGGTTTTATAATTAAAAAAATTAAGTTTTACGGATTAAACAATTACTAATTAATATCGTCCCTCCCTTAAAAGGTTTACTAATGTCTCAACATAAATTGACGGTTATTTTAGATTCTAGCACTACCGCTCAGATAAAGACTAATATCAAAAATGCACGGTACCGCCAAATTAATATTATTGTACATGTTATCAAACTATTATCTTTTCTATAGTTTTATTGATTGATTGAGTATTCGCTAATACGTTTAAAAAATTGTGACAGGTCGAATAGAGAAACAACCCACCTTTGGTCATGAAGCAATGCATGCCACTGCGTAGAACCAGCTGACGTCACGAGGTGAACTTTATGTAGTCTATTTTAGGGAAATGTTAAAGGTAGCAAGGCAATTAGTTTTGGACAGTATTTAGGCAAGGGAATATTAAACTACTTCGCGAAAATCCGAGGACACCCACTGGGAAAATTTTAATCACAGAACTTTTTTTTTTTTTTTCGTAAGTTTGTGTGTATTTTCTGGTAAGGTGGAATTTTTGAACATTTTGCCGAGTTCTGTGTCATTTCATTGATTTATAGTATTCTCTTTCGACAACTTCATCTAATAATCCACTCGAATACTTGAAATTACAGTATTATTGTGTTTAACTTAAAAAGCACTTATAAATTGTTACTAACGGATTTGTGTAAATGTAGGTACTGATTTAAAAAAAAAATACCCTATGTAAATGGACTAACTGACCATCAATCTCCATAGACGGCCTCCATGGTCGAGGGGTAAGGCTCTCGACTACGAATCCGAAGGCCGCGGGTTCAAATCCCGGCGTGCGCAAGTAATTTTTATTTAATTAATTTGTGTTGTTTCACAAAATAATATATAGTATATTTGCGCACGTTCCAAAGTGGAAGATACTCTCAGTATCACCCTAAGACCACCATTCAGTATAGAAATGTTGCTTGAAATGGCTTTTAGCCGTGCTTGGTGACCAGATCCGAATAGCCAGGTATTTCCCCTTTTCCCCACCTTCCTCTCTCCCTTCTCCTTCCCCTTCCTTAATACCTTCAGCCTCACTAGAGTCTATAGTCTCACTGGCTCCAGACGGTTGGGAGCAGTTTGGGACTCTTGTGCGGTATTTATATAAAAAAATATATATATACATATATAAAACTAATATTGGTCTGTTTGTCCTCGATTTTCTTGAAAATTAATCGACCGGTTTCGCTAAAAATTCGTGCCGGGAAGGTTTATAGAGTAGTTTGAATGAAATTCAATATGTAAAATGCGGTATCAATTCTACATACATAAATACACACTACACCACAATCTACATATCTGCCCCGATGATGGACATTGTAACGCTATCTGAAACGTTGACGAAAGGATGAGGAAGTACAACTCGACATAAATGACGTTCTAATATCCCAAAACTATTCAAGAAAATATAATATTTATCATTCGTCATTTACATCATAGTGGAAAAAATTCGGCACGGAAAGATCAATACATGCTCTATACTTCATTAGTTACAAGTCGAGTGGAGTGTAATTCACCTACTTGGTCCCCTTTGTATAAAGTACACTCTAACAATATAGATCGGGTTCATCACTCATTTCTTAGGTATGTATATTTTATACTCAATATTCAAACTGATTATCTAATTTTGATGAATCATTTGCATCTGATTACGCCGTCAGACGGGAGAATTATGTCAGACCTAGCTTTATTATATTATATTACTTAAATCAAAACGTATTATTAGTTCATTTTTAAATATATTTACCATACGTAATAATTATTGTAAACTGTTGGTGTCTAATTATAATAAAAATAAAAATAGAAATTCTAAATATGGAATCATTAACAACTTAATTGATAGCCCTGCCATCCTCGCCACTATTAAATTAAATGTACCGACAAGGAACACAAGACAAACTGTCACAGTTTTCTACAACGCTTACACAACCAACTATCAGTCTCAACCAATAGGATGCATGATCTGGGCAACAAGTCTGGAAATACTGTTGATATATTTGATGCCTCCATTTATACAGTAAACCGTCATCTATATCAGAACTTTGATGAATCCTACAATATGTAATATTGTAGCTCGGATAATGTAGCGTTAATGACTTGTGTTATAATGTTATTTTAATTTTCTATTTTATGTAAGTGTTAGACGTTTAAAAAAAATGCTGATTACTCTATGGTTTATAATCTCTCTGTACTTATAATTTTTGATAGCTCTTTCTATAACGTTCTAAAATCCATGAAAAACCCCACATGGACGTATAATCAAATAAATATCATGAGAGCAATCCGGTCACAAGCAAAATCATCCGCTTATAATGATGGTAGTAGGAGTTTTTAAAATATTGTCAGATAATTATACTTTCTTTAAAAATACCTATTTATATTAAATTTAAATGTTTATATTATATTATATTATAAATCGAATAGATTAATTTTGTATTCATTCATTTTGTCATGGACCTTCAACACATATTATGAAAGCTTTTGGTGGGAAATAGAGGGACTTATCATATAAGAATGTGATTTCCCACGGGAATCTCAAAGGCTTCCGGGAAAGGAGGCTTGTGAAATCCTGGAACAATCAATTTACTGTCTGATGACAAAGGCAGAAGTTTCGCTATTATCTTGACGATGCATCGTTGTCAGGATTAATGTCATTGAAAAGCTGCTTACGAAAATGATAAATAAGTTTTTATATATACTGCAGTGGCGGTTCACGGTCTAAATCATTCCGGTTAAGAGTTCAACATTAAAGAGATTTATCTAAATCATTCCGGTTAAGAGTTAAACATTAAAGTGATTTATCTAAATCATTCCGGTTAAGAGTTCAACATTAAAGTGATTTATCTAAATCATTTCGGCTGAGAGTTCAACATTAAAGAGATTTATCTAAATCATTCCGGTTAAGAGTTAAACATTAAAGTGATTTATCTAAATCATTCCGGTTAAGAGTTCAACATTAAAGTGATTTATCTAAATCATTTCGGTTGAGAGTTCAACATTAAAGAGATTTATCTAAATCATTCCGGTTAAGAGTTCAACATTAAAGTGATTTATCTAAATCATTTCGGTTGAGAGTTCAACATTAAAGAGATTTATCTAAATCATTCCGGTTAAGAGTTCAACATTAAAGAGATTTATCTAAATCATTCCGGTTAAGAGTTCAACATTAAAGTGATTTATCTAAATCATTCCGGTTAAGAGTTCAACATTAAAGTGATTTATGTAAATCATTCCGGTTAAGAGTTCAACATTAAAGTGATTTATCTAAATTATTCCGGTTAAGATTTCAACATTAAAGTGATTTAAAAAATGAAGAATATCAGCTTTGCGCGACCAGATTTTCTTCTTCATCGAATATTTAATTTTATGCAGTCACTTCAATTCAAAATTTTGTGTGTAAATAGGTAGGTATTAGATATTTAAAATAAAATATAAATTTTAAGATAGCCACAAGTATTAGACAGTAAAAAAAAGGATAAATCATTAAAAAATAAGTATTTTTCCTATAACGTTAAATTTTTTATACAAAAAACCCGAAACCGTGATATTAATATAGTACTCTATCACGAATTGACTGTTTCAAATTAAGAAATAAAAAAAACTTTAAAATACTGAAACAATTTCATCGCTGCGCACCGAAATGGCGAATTTTAGCTTTGACGCGCGTTCCGGCACCGTTCTAAACCATATTCATGTTTTTTTTTTTTACAGTAATATCAAAATAAAATACAATATCTGGAGAACTCGCCTGCATCCTAGCTATTTCTCACTTATCAATATTTTACAGTTAAATAAACCTTTAAAATAATATTTAAATAATATTATACAGGTTAAGGAATTGTGTTACACACAAACAATTTGAAAAAGTTTACAATATAATAAAGCAACAGAAGGTAAATAAATTTTGCAAATAATATTTACAAGAATGTAAAGGGAAAAAAATAATGATTAAATTAAAGGTATTGTTTTTCAATGAAATAATAAAAAAGTCCACAATGCCTAAACACTGTTCATTGAAGTTTTTTGTTTAATATTCTTATATGAAAACGGCTTTCAATTTTCTCTGAAAAGTACTGCATGCATCAGAGAATATGTCAGGATCCATCAAAGTTTGATTTTGATTGAACAACTCGCACATTCTTCTGATTGGATCCCTGACGCCAGCATTTGTGCGCGTCCGGCTAATGTTGTATAAAATATCACGTAGGTTTTTTAGCTCCATATGTGCGTTCCAGGATTCGGATCGCGCTGTGTTCCTATTGGTGGATTTTTTTATTATAGAGTCGTGGCGCGCTGTTCTAACTGTAGTAATATTGTAATCCGAGTGAGTCATTCTCGCTGTAGTTTTTCTTCTGGGAATTCACATCCGCTCATTAGAGAAAGCTGCCACTGATAAACCGTAGTGTAATAATAACAGTGCTCTCAATTAATATATTTTTTTATCAAATGTACTATCTTACGACGACATAATGTTAACCAATTTACAGAGCCAATTTTTTAACAAGACGATCACATTAAATCGCAACGTTACAATCGTGCCAAAAAATATTGTTAGCTAGGATTTTTTTCGTACGTGTTTATATTTAGTATCTTATCAATTTGAATGTACAGAGAATTCTAAATCTCTATATATAAACATTAATGTTTGTCTGATTGTCCTTGATTTTCTCGAAAATTACTCTACCGGTTTCGTTGAAAATAGAACAGTTTGTCTTTATTACTGCCGGGAAGGTCTAGAGAGAAGTTTGATTGAAATCCAATATGTAAAAATGTTGCTATAACGTTTTAAAATTAGTATGAAAAACATTGAACTCGCCATGTTGTATTGAAGTTAGCCCATAGATATACCATTGGTTTGTTTGGGTAAAATATTTTCAAAATAGAAAACACAAACAGAGCTTTATTATTTATATATATTTTCAAAAAATAAATTTTTACAATGATATCAAATTTATTATGACTGTTTCTTTGTTTGGAGATAGTAGAACGCTGTCAAATCAATTATGGCACCCAAACGACAAGCGAGAATTTACAACTTCATAACTTTATTCCAAAAAAATTGTCAAAATAACAAGAAAACATGATTAACGAAGGTGAATCATAGGATGCTATTATCACTAATTTTGTTTATTTTGTTATTACTAAAGTGTTGTAGCGTAAAAATGATACGACGGCTAATGTTCTCTCATCTCAAGATTCGTGGGTGAGAATGATGGTGAAGCACAGGGAAGTGGGATGTATTGATTGATACAGTAAATAAAACCCTTGTAAAAGGAAAGAACATAAATTTAATGATTCTATAACCCCGTCTATCATGGTTTAGCAAAGAAAAGAGTAAAGAGAAGGATTGATCCCAACACGAAAAGGTTCAAACAATAATTGATGGCTCTCTTGGTCCGACTCCTCTCCTCAGCATCATGGAAGGCCTCTCCAGGTCCAGATGCTCACCGATCGTAGTAATCTCCAAAAAGAAGTCTAGGACGACTCTTCTGAAGCGCCATCCGCCATAGCCTCTTCCGTGGGGTCCAGACAATGGAATATGCAGATGCTACCTTATGTCCTTTTTGGTCCGCTCATCACTTCTTCCGAGATTTTCAACACAGCAGCAGGCACGCGCGGTTTGGCTTCATCGCCTCACAATCCGGCCATCGATCAATCAATAAAACAAAAAACACACCCACTTCGGGCAAATTTTGTAGACGCCCTCCGACGTCAAACAAAATAGAAAATCAAATACATAATCTCTCCCAAAAACACACACGTCGATCACGACCGCTCCAGTCAGGTTCTATCGCCCGCCATGTTGAGTTGCTCCCTTCCGTCTGCCGTCTCCCATAGACATCCTCTCACCAATCTCTTCCGTAGACAATTATCCCAATCATAGACTCGGGGTCAGTATTTACGTTACAGTGTACCAGACGTAATCTGGCATACAAACGAACTGTATGAGGCGGCTGATCTCAATCTGCGGAGCGGGGCTAGGAGGGGAGGTAGCACTCCCTACCGTTCCCTCTGCAAGGAGGAACGGTACAAGCGACAAGACCCTTATTAACGACTTTTGCGAGCCTTGTCCGTGTGACGTTGCTTATTTGGGTCCAGTCCGAGGCAGTAGTCCGATGCGGGGTCCAAGGTAGACGGTAGTCAGAATAAAAGAAGGCGGGTAGATCAGAAAAGCGGGTGGTGGAGAGAGAAGTACTTGTCAAACTAGCGGTCGAATGCTAACTAACTCGGTTTTGGTTTTCGCAGGCTTTTTAAGGCGGTCTGCCACGTGCAGACCCCCCGTGCCCTGCGCATATTCGATAAGTCCTTCTCTTTCCCACCGCCGCGCTGCTCTAACGTTTTATTACAGGTCATTCAAGTCTGTGCGGTCTGTGAGAACACGCTCGTCACAGACCGCCCGTTATATACATTAACAAATAACAATATTGTATATATAATAAATGTGTCAAAACATTCCGGAAGAGGCGGTGATGTCCGATATACTAAGGCTTTTAAAAATGTACATTTTTAATGAAAATAATAACAGCCAATCAAGTTATAATACATTTATTAAAAAAAAAAAATGTTAGTTTTAAGAACGCCAGTGAATGACACATCCGCGTCATTCACTGGCTGTGGCAAATAAATAAAAATAATTAACAAATGTAAGTAATGGATAAAACTCTTCGAAACAAAAAAATAAGTATTTTGTTTACACCACCATCCCGATGAGGGAAGCTTTGCTTCTGCAACATGTTGATATTTATGTATTAAAAACTAGTTGTGCAAACAAATTACTTCTTATTAATTATATTTATAATGAGGCAAAAAATAATTTACTCATCTATCGAAAAAAATAGAAAAATACATTCTAATCGTTTTGAACTAATTGTTAATGGTATTATAGACAGCCCTGATATAGACATCTTAATTAAATTTAATATTCCAACTAGAACTACTCAATGTAAAAATTTATTCATTGTAACAATAATTTCAGGACTGAGTCATTAAAAAATTCTCTTATACCTAGACTTCACACAGAAGGTAATACTTTTTCAGACATAGTAGATATGTTCAACTGCTCGGAATACAAATGCAAACAGACGATTATTGCATACATCCTCAACAGTTATTAATATATGTGTCAAGAGTATAAGTATCAGTGAATATGAGGTATGTTTTGAATATTCGCCTCTGTAGCTAATTATTTGGAATGGTACTTATGCTTTGTTATTCCTGTATTTGTTCGTGAGACAAATGAAATATTTAGTTGTTGTATTTCATGAAGGCTATCTATTTCATCTATGTACCTACTGTGATGTGTTAGGCACTTGTGTGACTATTATAATTAACAACATATGTAAAAGCCCATGTAGGGCGTATATAATATAATAAATAATTTAACTCTTTTCACGCGACTGTTCTAAATCTTTCATAATCGAAGTGTGCTTCCCCTGCAAATATATATTTTTAGCAAGCTACGTCGCCTTATTTCTATTAATTGTTTGTAAACATAATGAAATATATTTCTTTATAGAGCTTCACACATTATATTATTCAAGTACATGATGATTTTGGACAACGCGGATGAACCGTCTCAATGGTGTGACGTCTGGGGAAATTTCATTGGAGGGATGTTCTCAGAATCGAGGGAATACCTAAGAAAATCTTGTTTCTTTTCTTATGAAAACAATTTTTCATTTGATGTGTTGACATTTGTAGTATTCCCATGACTTTCTTTTTTCCTCTTCACGTTTTTATTATGTCCATCGTTTCTTACCAACAAATGTGTCTCTTTACGGATTATTTAAAAAATTCTAAAAGATTTTTTTTATTTAAGGAGAAAATACGTAATATCAAAACAATATAATCGTACAATATCTGGAGAACTCGCCTGCATCCTAGCTATTTCTCACTGATTAATATGATACAGATAAATAAACCTTCAAAATGATATTTAGATTTAAGTTAAGTAATTTAAGATTGTGTTGCACATAAAGAAATTGAAAACGTGTACAATGTCTAAATAAAGTAGCAGAAGGTAAATAAACTTTACAAATAATATTTACAAGAACGTAAAGGGAAAAAATAGTGAATAAAAAAGTTAATTATAAATATTGTTATACAAAGAAATAATAATAATAAAAAGTACACGATGTGTAAACACTGTTCGTTGAAGTTTGTTTGTTTAATGTCTTTATGTGAAAACAGCTTTCAATTTTCTCTTAAAAGTACTCCATTTATCAAAGAATATGTCGGAATCCATCAAAGTTTGATTTTGACTGAATAACTCGCACATTCTTATGATTGAATCCCTGATACCAACAGTTTTGTGTGGAATAAGATATTCCCAATCATAATAACGTAATAATTACGTTAGTTAAAAAAAACGAACACTTCGTTTTGAACCACTATTTAAAAAAAATCATCACCAACCGGTTTTGCTTATCCCAAGCTTCGTCAGGATAAAATTGAAAACGAAACAAAAATACGCAGAGTGAGCCTATATTTATATAGGTGAGATCTCACTACGCAAAATATGTAAATCTACAAAGTGATTGCTTTCTACGAAAACATATACATGATGGGGTCATTGGGGTTCAGTAGAAAACAGGTAACTTAGTTGAGTGTTCGGCGGTTCCTGCCGAGTCGGTCGGTATTTATTCCCACAGCGTTTCGTGCTGGGAAGGCAACCGGCGCGCTTGCTGTTTAGGAGACGGAAGTCTCGACTACCACGACTGGCTCGTCTCTGTCCACTGATTTTGCTTCGGCCAAAATCTGCCCTTTTAATTATATCCGAACTCTTCTTCGGGTTCCTTCGTGAACTCCGAACTGTGATTCGGTGGCTTTTAATTAGTTCGCTGTTGCCGACCGAGTTAATCCCCTTAACTGCTCGCTTCTTCTGGCGACTACAAAATTCCCGGAATTTAAAGCCGGGCGTTTGTACATTAGCCACAGGTAGACAGACCTCGGGTACCGTATTCGGGATTAGGATGGCTCGGTGTTTCCCATACTTATGACTTATTATATCAACATATTATATATGTATTTAAAATATGTGAACTCCAGTGAAAAATATAATGTTTTAAAAATATTTATTTATGTAGATCAGCAAACGCCCATTATGAATATATAACTATTATTATATATAATTATAAGTAGAATTTATAAATCGTTACTTAAAAGTGGATAAAAAATCATCTCAACAAAACACCTTGTTATGTTGGTACCATTGCATTCAAAACATCTGACATCATGTTCGCATTTTGTTTTCAGATTAGTATGGACATTTTAATTTTTCGATTTTGTTTTGTATTTTCAATATGTATTTTTTTTAGTTTTGGCGAAATTTAAACTAATTTGGGTGATGTAAAGATGTATAATTGTTGTTCTATATATATTTTTTTCGTTATGAATGAAAGAAATTAGAGTGTTAATGCTCATTACTATTATTATTCTTTGAGTTAAAGTTTCTAAAATGGTACACAAATTTATTACTTATATTTAGTTATGGTTTAATAGGAATAGAATATAAAATTATGTACGGTAAAGCTCATCCTTGTTTTGACATTTGACATTCTAACCTCAAAACTATTCAAAACCGGTCGGCCATAGATTTGGAGCATTTGGCCGGCTTTGAAAAATTGAAAATTATTTTAAATATGAAAACTACCTTTAGAGAAAAAAATGTAATATTCTGGTATTAATGTTTGAACGTCATTACTGATAAAAAAAATAGACTGGAGTTCCTTATTAAATGATCTCACTTCTATACTCTTGGTAAAATAAGAGTTTTGACGTTACTCTCTGAAAGATATTCGCCAAAACTCACTCTGATCCTTATTAAATCTCGTAACTTTGTTACGCTACATCTTTTTTGTTAAGTCAACTTTTCGCAGAGTCTCGCGTGGTCCAACATTAAAACCTATAAAAACCCCATTTAATAAGGCATTTTTATTTGTCTAACTTATAATAGAATACATGTACACTGGTTACATGTATTCTAATATGAAGATAATATCTTCACACAAACGTTGCAAATTTAAGTAACAATATACAATTAAGATCTTCGTGGCTCTATATAGTAATGAGTTTTGCGATTTTGTTTTATTTCGAAAGGAAAGTCTTATTTCATTTCTTCTTTTTGTAGAGTGGTCTTCTCGTCTGTGTTGATGTTTATTAATTTATCTCAATAATTCTAAATTTTGTTTGCTTTTAAACATTTTAAAGAGTAAAACTATTACATTTAAGTATATAATTTGCTTAAAAGACAGTACGTTTAGATCCCTTAGCATTTAAAAAAAAAAAAGAATTATTAATTATTTTTATTGAGATTTATAAACCTCATTATAATATTTAATCATTGAAGAAAATAATATTAACAAACCTGAATGAAAGATGAAACCGGACAAAAGGACAGGAACTAAAAATATTTCAGTCGCATCTGGGACTCGAACCCAGGTCCTCTGCCTATCCGGGCCAACGCTCAACCGACTTAGCTAATGAGACAAGTTCAATTTGTGTCATCTTCATCGATATCACATCTCAAATTCAAGATTTGTGAATATTATCTTCCATTTTTAATCTCATATTATTGGCAACTATTTTTATGATGTTTACAAAGTTCTACCCGAACTCAATTGCAAACTTAAACAGTGTCTCGGATTTACATCCGACTTTTTATTTATATGAGACATCTATTGACTTTATTATAAAAGTCTAAAGAATTCAATTTTTAATTATTAATTATTTTTATTGAGATTTATAAACCTCACTGTAATATTTAATCATTGAAGAAAATAATATTAACAAACCTGAATGAAAGATGAAACCGGACAAAAGGACAGGAACTAAAAATATTTCAGTCGCATCTGGGACTCTTAACTTTAGAAATATTTGTTTCGTCTTAAAATTATTCGCATGGTTTTGTTTTTTAAAACTGTTGGTTTGGACAAAATACTATTAAAATAATTAATATCAAGAACAATGATGGCATTGTATATAGTTTCCTTCCGAGTAGTGAGACTTTTTTGGCGATTTTCTTTTTAAAATATATTGTAGTTACAGATGGAGTCAGTCTGGAATCTAAAATAACATCCAAATATTTATTTCGGATAATTCTTTCAAAATTTCTCCATCCATCATTATCAAATAAGTATCTGCTATTCTCTTATTTCCGATATTCAAAAATTTGGTTTTGCTTAATTTTAAAACTAGAGTATAATCTATTGTCTATAATATTATATCAAAACGTGTCTTTCATCGTAACAATGACTATAAATAGTAATATTTTTAATTAGACGTTGTGAAATTTGGCGCCCAACGTGGGGCAAGTTTATTTGAGGAAAAAAATAATTAGCAGAAATTTAAATAAAAAATCTCTTTTCTTCACTGAATTACATACTGAAATTGTTATTTGAGTCAAAAATTAGTAATAATGTCTAAATAAGTTCCATGTCAAACAAAGGAAGACCCCGTTAATTCTTAGCAAATCACAAGATAAGAAATTATAACGCTAATACGTAAAGTAAAAGCAGCCTTAGAAAGTTGCGCAGCTTCGGGCCCCTCCGCTCCTTTTCCCCGAACTTAAGTCGAGCGTACACTCGAACTTAAACCAAACTTTAACTAGAACTTACTAAACCGCTCATGCCTAACAACAGGCATCTCATAAGTGCTGAGTTTGCGATTGTTGTAGTAATTGACTTTTAAATTAATCTACAGTGTTAATAATAACCTCGCGCTCATGGTAGGCGACCAGGTTATCGGCCGTTATGAAAATCACCATTTCACGGTGCTATCGTGCCCATGACAACTTCATTGCGTCATTTAGGAAGAATAAACATAGGCATCTCTATATGTCAATGACTGTCTGGTGCAATACGATGGGAGCACCCTCCCTAACAAAGATTCCATTGAAATGTTTGGAGTGCATATTTCAGACCAGTGGGGTATCGGAACTCTATAGAAGCCCGAGTATTCTGGTTTCCAAGAAACTGGACGTCTTGTACAGGGGTAGTAGATTCTCCAATAGTGATCAACTGCTAACCCTATATAAATCTCAAATACGTCCAACAATTGAATTTGGAAGTCACTTCTGGGCTGCAGCTCCCAAATACTTGATAAGCTTGCTTGATTCTGTGCAAAGAAGGCGGTTCGTCTGATTGACAATTCATTGTTAACAGAACGGCTGACATCTCTGATGCACAGACGGAATGTAGGTATGCGGAGTCTGTTCTATAAGATACTTCAATGGAGCCTGCTCCAAGGACCTAGCAACGTTGATCCCCTGGTGCACATGTGTGAAACTTGACGGACACGAGCGGAACATCCGTTTACGGTTGATGTTGGCTTCATGAGAAGGGGTCATTTCGCCGAATCGTTTTTTGTGTAAATCTTCTCGTATGTGGAATGAGCTACCGGCATCTGTCTTTCCTCCAACATTTAATCCGCTTAAAAGCCCGCATTAACAAATCCCTTCCTACAGCCTCCTCCTTAACTCGTCTCACAACGTTGCTGAACCGGGTAGCGATATAGTTACCCTGTACATGCTCTGTACATACAGGGGCACTCTTGTGAGGTGTCACTTTTTAATAATGCTCGAGAGTGAGTCCGAAATGAATCCCTCTGGTGGTTTAGAAAGGGAATAAAATACTTATTTGATAAAAAGTGATAAATTTTCTTTAATTTCTTATTTTCAGACTTCTTTTGGCTTAACATATAACAATTCT
The DNA here is from genome assembly GCA_022606495.2 of Halesus radiatus. Classification (NCBI taxonomy): domain Eukaryota; kingdom Metazoa; phylum Arthropoda; class Insecta; order Trichoptera; family Limnephilidae; genus Halesus; species Halesus radiatus. Next base: position 26,630 of record JAHDVE020005275.1, on the reverse strand, counting down.
TATCATTACGTAATGAATTTTTTTTCTTGAATTGTTTTATTTTCGTGTTATTTAACAAAAAACCTTTCGAATCATATTAAATATTGATTATATCGACTTGGGAGTGGCGTCATTCAATTCAGCACTAAACCATGGTAATCGATATCTCACTTGACTTAGTTGTGAAATCTGCATTTATTTTAAACTCCCCCATCCCCCTCCCTTAGAGCGGTTGTTCCTCTACTTTAATTTGGGCGGACTCTGCAGATAATCATAATTACTTCTCTCAAGATGAAATAATTACCAAAAGTTTCGTGACTGCAGCTATTTTGTCATTTGTTTTGTGAATTTTTTGTTTATTTTACCTATACTACAAATTCACTTATAGCCAAACATGGTTATCAGAGTAACAAATATAGTGAGCTATTAATAACATTGAAAATCTATAAAACAAAGATTTTTTAAACCTTTTTCCTAAATATTTAAATATGCATATTAAAAATTATTTAAAAAATTATATACTTAAATAAAATTTCATGATTTCGAATAATCATATCACAATAATAAGGGTTAAACCTGTCCTATATAAAATAATGACATAATATAGTGTAGGGACTGTTGTTTTACCTCCTTCCCGATGCTCGGCCCCGGCGCGCCCGGCGACAGCAGCCCGTTGAGCGGCAGCTGCGCGCCCAGTCCGTTGCAGGGCTCGAGGCGCACGAGGGACTTGGCCGAGCCCCGCACGCGCACGCTAGACCATCGCGCCGCCGCCGCCCCGCCCGCAGCCGCGGCCGCTGCAGGCGCGGGCGGCGCGGCCTGGCCGCCGGCCGCCAGCAGGGGGATGTCGCCCGCGCGCTCGCTCATGCCTCCGCCACGAGCGAGGACACGGCCATCGCCTCACCAACACCAACTATGCTGTACGGGGCTCTGACTCACAGCACGGCGGGTGGATCCGATCTCAATGGGTTCCGGAGATTTCAACGTTCAACTAGATTGCGTGGAACCTAATCCTATACAGTTTTCTGCGAATCTTCAATGAATTCTACAAATTTGATGACTTTTCTGCAAATTTGAGTTCTTTACAGCGAGTTTTTAACGACGCATTGGTTTCTTGGAATCTTTTTATTTTAAATTTTCTCCGAATATAATTATTTTTTCCTTCAAGAACCTTCCAATATCACGGTACTCTAGCTGAAATCCACAATTTTTTAGGTTGTTACGATACCAAGATGGTTTTTAAGTAAGCCTTGGTTGCTTGGAACTTAAATTCTACAAATGTTTTTAAATCCTTCAGTTCCTGGTTCCTTTCTGCGAATCTGACGGCTTTCTCTTCAAGAAAATCCCCCTTTTTCCCCAATTTCTTATTATTTTATGTTTCTCTTTGGTAGTTTCAATGTTAAATCTTCCTTCAAAATAATGACTTATTCACTTTGTGTATTTTCTTTTCACTTCCAGCTTGAATCGGGTACCCTTCAAATTCTTATCATCACTTTTATGTTTTGGTCATCTTGGATGGTAATCTCTTCCTCTGGTTTGTTTAATAATTAATATGGGATTTAATTGCCGCTTGAGAGCGACCTGTTTGAATTAGGTAACTAATTAATAATTTGTTTCTTCGACAATTTCCGCACTGTGTTTCATTCCTTTGTAAAAACTTCTTCAAAACTTTGTTAAATTACGTAAGTTATACCTTTTATCACTTTTATCTTCTTTGACGTTCACTTCTTCATCTAAAAATAGCTTGTATATTCTCGCAAAGTTTTCTCCAGGTCTCATTAGCAAATTAGCAAAGAACTCTGAAAGTTTCTGTTTTGTTTCGCCGTCTTGTTTCACTAATAATACTGGAAAATTTTAAATGTTGTCTAAGACAGGTTATTTGCGAGTCTCGAAATGTATGTTTTTTTGTCTGTGTATTTTGAATGTTGACCTCACATTTTATATTCCCTATGGAAAATATTAAAAATATGGGAAAACAGCACTTGGACGTACGAAACTTGGATGTCATGGATACAAATGTCTTCTTCGTAGATTCATATAAATTACGATTTATTTATCATAAATAATATTACTCTTATTAAATACGAATTTCATTGACTCTTGGAATATTGCGCTTTTTATGCCTTCTTGTTACAATGACTTGGAAAGCCTTACGGTATATATTTTCATATCGCACCTGCCCTGGTGATAAACACTGTAAGCCAAACAAAACACTGTCCCAAGAAGGTAAACAAAAATAACACGGTTGTCAATGCTATGTTGATAAATATTACACTTTAAAATTTACTCGAAATAGAATTATAAAGAATTCCTACATTATTAATAATACTGCTCTTAAAATAATATCTTCCATAAGATATCCATTAATTATTCTCCATTATAAATTCATATTCGACGTACACATTAACGACATTAAGTGTAAATCATTCAAAATGATGGGATTTATTCACAGAATATGTAAACGATTCAAGAAACCTCAACCAATTATAATCCTTTACACCGCCTTAATTATAAGTAAACTGGAATACGGAAGTTCTATTTGGAATCCTCGTTACTACAAATATGAAAACATTGTTGAATCTGTTTAACAATTTTATCTTTTAAATGTGGTCAATATGACCACCTTAGATCATAAGACGTACGTCTTGAATACTTCAACATTAATTCACTTAACATTAGAAGGCAATTCGTTGATTTAATTTTGATTTTATAAAATAATACGCAATCATCTAGATATATTATGTCTTGGCAGTATTGAAATAAATGTACCTAATTCCTATTGTTTAAGGCGCCACAGCACATTCCACCTAAATACTTTATTTAGACATTTTTGTCGATACTGTACAGTTTCAGAAAAAAATGTCCTGCTATTACTAAAATATGTAACAATGATTCGGCTAATTATATTAAGTATCACTTGTGTCTCTCTTTGTGTCTATTGTTTATACCGGTTTTTTTTATATTTACTTGAACAATTAGAAAGTAATAAACGAACGAATGATCCCAATATAACATTAATTGATAAAGGAAAATTATATATTCACCACTTCTCAGTATTTTCACACGACCAAAACAATATAACACATTTAAATAAATCAATTCAGAAAACATTATCATTTAAAAATAGAGGAAACACATTATAGTGTAAAACCTCAAAGATTAGAGAATTTTAATTATTTTTAACTAAATCTGTTTTACCGATAACAAATCATTATTTTTAAAAACCCGTCTAAATTAGAATGGGGGGGGGGGGGGTGAATAAAAATATATAAATAAATCGTCACAATGCGGATTAACCGCAATTTAAAAATGGACTTGAACGCCGAAACAGCTGCCACAATAATAAAAACTAAAAATACTTGCAGAATTTAATTATAACATTATTAGATTTGATTTACATTAAATAAAATAAAATAAATGGAGTTCTACGAGATAAACACGAAAACAATAATATCATTAAAAATACACTTTGTATACACCACTTTCATTAAAATATATAAATATTTCGACATGTTTCGATAGCAATGCTATCATCCTCGGGAATAAATGAATACTTTATAGTATTAGTATATAATTAGAATAGTATTCATTTATTCCTGAGGATGATAGCATTGCTATCGAAACATGTCGAAATATTTATATATTTTAATGAAAGTGGTGTATACAAAGTGTATTTTTAATTATACTATTAATAATGACTCCACAAAGTTATCAATGATTACAATTAATAATGTATGATTGAGTTAGTTTTTGTAATTTTATGTTTTGTATATCTTTTGTCTGATTTCACTCCCTGCAAAAGTTTTTGAGATTTCTTTACATGAGGGAGTACGGACTCTATCCGTGGCTTTATCCAACTAACTTTCTTCTAGGCATGCTCGGATTTCACTCCCTGCAGCTCAGAAGAGAGGGGTATGCCGCTACCCACTTTTTTAGACTACTGCGAGGCTCCATAGAGAATTCAGCTATTTTGGAACGCATAAGTCTTTATGTTCCTGATGACTATCTAAGACAGCGTCGTCATAGATTATTCTATCTTCCTACCTGTAGAACCAACCTGCCAATGGTTCTCCCGGTGGGGAGGAGTATATTGCTCCTGAACAAAATCTCACAGGATATCGACATATTTTGCGTCAGTGAGGAAAGATTCAAAAAGGAAATTCTATTGATTCTTGAAAGAATCTCTTCTCATTGACGCGATCTTCACCACTGCCTGAATTTATTTAAATATCTCTGAATTTATTTTTTTATTTTTAGTATATTTCTTCATTGTTTTACAAATATTAAATAAGTACCTGTAATTTCTCTTACGTATTAAATATAACATGTTTGTAATTGTATTAGAAATTAAATAAAAACATTATTATTATTATTATTATTATTATAATTATAATTAAAATTTATGTATATGAACTGAGTTTTTATAACTGGACTGTTCTCACGTAATGTGAACATGTGTAAAAACCCAGAATAAATAAATAAATAATTAATTCAAAACCTTCAAAATCCATCACGGTGATCCATACTCAGAAATCACCTTGAACTTTGAGAGCGGTCACACCGTTATTTTGGACATTTTAAGATTCATTGTTTTATCGTATCGACTGCCTATTTCGATTTACGCTAAAAGTGTGTTTTTTTATTTGTCAAGTTCAGTGCCAAATTTAAAATTGTTTTCCGATCAGAAATTGAATATGATTTAAAGGCCGTGAAACGATTTAGTCACCGCGAGAATGTGTAAGGGTTGTACCCACATTTAAAAGAAACGTTGAAACACTCCTTGCTTTGTTCACATTCATAAATCCTCTCATACATGTATACTTTTCTATTATTTCCAGTCTCAAGATAACCCGAGGATTTGAAGCACTTACTCCAGCCATGTCTTTCTGGGAAAACCGCTATTTATTTTTCAAAACGCTTGAATGTTTCAAGATAGAATTTTCTCGCGTCCTAGATTTTACAAGACACTAACAGATAGTCCTAAAAAAGAACAATGTAAAACTCGAACCACAAACACACACTATTAATATGATTAAATTATGAGCTAAATCTTTGAAAATATTCCACGTGACACCTATCTATCCACTTGCATAAACTTTTTTGACAATTTAACGCCTGGGTTGCATCTTACCCCATTAAAACCACTAATGAAGTTACGGCCCACACGCTCCAATGCCAAGATTAAAAACTCATTAACTCTTCGGACTTTTATTTAAAAAAGCAGGCGAGCACGTTAGATAAGTAAGTTCCAAGACTTTGCGAAAAGCTGACCAAGGTGCTGACAAGTTCTTAATTGAACTTCCATGAAAGCACAATCATATTCTTCTGTCTATTATATAAAGAAGAATATCCCGGGCGGGGGGTGTTTGTTTGTTTATTAACAATAATTTATTGTCTCTTACAGGATGTTTGTATTATTTTTCCCAAAGCAAAAATTATACAGACATCCTGTAAAGACAATAAATTATTGTTCAAAAATAGTTTTTTTTTGTTATGTTGGTACACATATTTTTATCATATGTTAGCATTATCAGCCATTTTGGATTATTGGTTTGTTTTTGACAACTGGAAAGGTTAGTCACGATTTTGTATGTTCTTCAATTTTTTACTTTTGAAAAAAATGGATCAAAGAATACGAGTATGTATTAAATTTTGCGTTAAAAATTGAATAAAGTGCTCCAACGCACTTAAAATGTTGACTGTGGCATTCGGCGAGTCTACTTTGTCTCAAAAAAGTGTTTATAAGTGGTACAAGCGCTTTACAGAAGGCCGAGAAGATGTTAATGACGATGAGCGTCCTGGAGTTGCAACCACGTCAACAAATGAAGAAAACATCGAAACAGTGAAGAAAATGGTTTTGGAAAATCGTCAAATCACTATTAAGGAAGTTGCAGAGGATGTTGGCATATCAATCGGCTCATGCCATGCAATTTTCTCGGATGTTTTGGGCATGAAACGTGTGGTAGCGAAGTTTGTTCCGAAATTGCCAAATTTTGAGCAAAAGCAACATCGCATTAGTATCGCTCAGGAGTTGTTGAATGACGTCAACGACGATCCAGATTTGCTCAAAAGGGTCATAACTGGTGATGAAACGTGGGTATATGGTTATGGAGAAAATGTATATTGATGAATAAATAAATACTTTTCGAAAAAATTCAAAATTCACCTTTCCTTTTGAACACACCTCGTATGTTCAAGTCAATATAACGGAAAGTTTAAAACAAAGCCTTTATATTTCAAGTTTTGTTGTTAAAATAACTTAATCTGGGTATTTCGTTCACCATTAACAGTAAATTTATTGTACTAATATAATTGGGTTACACGTTACTGGTTTATGCACGACTCATTAAACATTGACAGTTAGACATTACAGTTCTGTTGGGAGCACGTCCCGATATAATTCCGTCCCGCCTAATGCGACGCCAACTCGCTTATCTCTGGAGGTTTCATCTGACATACTCCGAATAAACTGTTAGATTTAGGTAGCTGCTCTACATACTGATATATCAACGTACAACTTTACATCTGGTCACATGGACCATTCTTAATCAATTTAAAACTATAAAACAACATAATCAACTAACTATCTAACTAACCATTACGCCGTTTCTCCGCAGGCGTAGGCAGAGGGGACGGACCGCCAAACAACTCGTTCTTGATATAGACTTATTTCTTCATTAACATTCATCATACATTCTCTTCTATTATTCCGACTTCTGACATGTGTATTATATGACTCAAGTATTTAATTCACTTGATCGTGACAGGTCTTCCTCGGGCCTCCAGGGCTTCTTCCCCCATTCACATTTACATTATCTTTACATGCCCAAACCACCTAAGCGTCCCTTTCTTAATCTTACTCATTACGCTTACATCAGCCTTGAATTCTTTACGAATCTCAATATTTTTCAGACGATCAAACATGGTTTTACCACACATTCGCCTCAGAGGTCTCATTTCTAAGACATTCAGTTTAACTTCCTCTGCCAATTCCATTCCTCAGTGCCATACATCAGGGTTGGTATCAGAACTCCATTGTGAACTGCTAGCTTTGATTCTTTGGACAACTTTTTGTTAGCGCCAACTGCGTTCAGTCCTTAGTTAATGGAGTTTTCTGCATTCACCCTACTTTCAATATCCTTTCCCTTTTCATCTATCGTAAACATACTTCCCAAATATAAAAGCTCACAAACTCTAATAAACACAATCAAACTCTTACCAAATTAATGCAAACGCAGAACAGTTTTGTTGGTCTTGGCACATTTATTTTACCAAAACAAATTAAAATAAACAAAAAAAGAAGTAAAATGTAATTATATAAAAAAAGCAAAATTATGGCTGATGTTTATACCATTTTTTGCAATACTATTTGCGTATAAATGGTTTTCGAGCAACGAAAATAGCTAAATAAATTTAGGCAGACACACATAGATACACTAGACTATAAACTGATACACCTCCAAATAACCTACATCTCTTCTCTAAATATAAAAATGAATGTTTGTCTGTCTTTCCTCGATTTTCTCGATAAATAACTTCACCGGTTTCGCTGAAAATGATGCAGTGTGTTCTTATTAGTGCCGGGAAGGTTTAGAGAGTACTGTGAATGAAATCCAATATTTAAAACTGTTGCTATAACGTTTTAAAAATAGTATCAACACATTGAACCCGCTGTGTTTTATTTAGGTTAGCCCATAGTTATACCACTCTGGTTAGCCACAGATTACATATTCAAATGAAGAAGGTTTGTTTAGGTAGAATATTTTCAAAAATTAAAACGCAAGTACTGAAGAACTTTATTATTTAGATATATTTTGCAAGAATAAATTTTTGGAACGAAATAATTTTTTTAAATGAAAGTTTCTTTATTTAGATAAATCAATTATGGCACTCAAATGACAAAGCAAGAATTCACAACTTCATAACTTTAATCCAAAAAAAAATCAGCTGGTATTTAATAAATATTTTGGTTTTTAAAAACATTATTTTTTTATCATATAGCTTAATAATATTACCCTTATAATAATTAATACCATAAGTCATCCCTCTCCGACACCCCCCTTCACTTTAATCAAGGTGGGGTATTTGTAATTCATTTAAGAACCTCTCTTTTATTTTATTTTATTCCTGGCAACCCGGGAATTTATTGTTTTGAGATATTGGAAAATATAATATACACACCAAGTCTAAAAATTTAAAACAAACCATGTTAAATAAGCATTCGCAGTGAGTTAGTAATAATTCCCATAAGAAAGCCAACAAAAGAATTTTTTTTGAGTACCTAACTTTCAAAATATCTATGCTGAGAATGTTTTAATCATTTAAACATTTCAAAAGTTCAAAAAAAAACAGAAGAAACCTTACTTTCACCACACAAGAGCGAACCGAAATGACATTATAAATATTCCTAAATTTAAAACTGCTTTTGGACAAAGGAATTATAAATATTTCTCCACTAAGCTATATAATTCACTTCCAAAATGCAAATGATTTCAAAAATCAAATCAAACCTCGCTCTAAGAAATCAAAGAAGCCGAGTTATCCAGAATCTTGAAAAGAATTTTGCAGGAGCTTAAAAACAGTTTTTTAAATAAAATCTAGTCCACCTCAGCACAGAAACCCTCAGGAAAGAGGACTAAGAATAATATGTATAAAAATAATATATTATAAATTTTATTAACTAATAAAAAAATAATAAAAAAGAATAGCTGTATTAACAAAAAAATAAAAATAAATTAGAATAGACGAACCAGACCAATACTGAAATAATTGTTCACTATTTTTAAAAATGTTATTGAATCCGGGTGATGTCCGTTGAAATTTTTAAAACTTAACATTGCAAAACCACTTTATGCAAAAGCACATTTCCGACAACGCTGGCATTTAAAGACATTCGAGTTTCTCATATATTTTCAGACATTCAGTGACATTTAAATAAAAAATTCCGCTGTCTTAGACTTTTTAAATTAATTTAAGTCGAGCTTAATATGATGGCGTCTCACAATAAAATAATGGTTGAATAAGTTGTTAAAAAACTTCTGTTTTTTTTCCGTGCAATATAATTTAATATCATCAAACTTAGTCTATAGTATCTATAATTACATGTTTATTATCTTTCAAAGGATTTGCCCACTGTAACCAAAACAAAAACAAAACATGTATTTCTCTTCAAATTCTGTAGCTAATTTATATAGCAAAACTAAAACATTAAAACAAAACTAACGAATACTTTCTGTGATTTTTAACAAGTTATATCAAGCAGATTTCCTTGAAAACATCATTCATAAATACGCATGAATGTCGGCATTCTGAAATTGAAATATATTATTCAATAAGGACTTTCAGGCACCAACTTCTGAGCGGCGTCTTGACGTGACGTCGGACGTCAGTACGTCGGGACTTCGGCACGTCGCGACGCCGCCGTTCTGATTGGGTGCGACTCGTCCGGCGTGGCACTGACGTAACGTGACGTAGGAACAACGTAGTGTGTGTGTATGCGACTATGTCGAGAATGTGTTATTTGATTTTGAATTATTTCACACTGACAATTAAATGTCATATTAATATTGTAACGGGTCGGTACAATTATACGTGTACGAGTAATCGGGATAACCATTGAACTGCCAGGGTTCTATTTTCCTCGAAAGACATGGACCACACAAAATCGCTTAGGGTAAAGTCAAAGTTGCTGTGCGTAAACGATAGACAAAGGATTCAGAATAAGGGATTCCACTGAAAAATATAATGGATTTCATGTAGATATAGATCAGCAAACGCCAATTCTGAATATATAACTATATAAAACTATATTATTTTACATAATAATCCGAATAATTTATAAATAGTTTTTTAAAACTGAAAAAAAATCATCTCATCAAAACACCTTATCATGCTAATACCATTGCATTTGGAACATCTGATGTCACGTGCGCATTTTGTTTTTGGACTAATATGGACATTTATATTTTTCCCTTTTGATTTGTATCTTAAAAATGTATTTTTTTAGTTTTGGCGAAATTTAAATTTAATTTGGGTAACTTTAAGCTCTTTGATTATTGTTCAATTTAAAAAAACTATTATTAGTGAAATAAAGTAGAGTATTCACGAGCAAACCAATTATCAATACGTTTATTGTGATAATGTTAATGCTCAAAATCATTATTATTCTTTGAGTTAAAGTCTCTAAAAAAGTACATAACTTTATTACTTTTGTTTAGTTATGGTTTACTATGAATATAATATAAAATTATGTACGTTAAACCTCATACTTGTTTTGACATTTGACTTTAACATAAAAAATTATTTTAACTATGAAAACTAACTTTAGTAAAAAACGAAATATACTGGTATTTAATTTTGAACGTCATTATTTATAAAAATACATTCAATTGGAGTTCCTTATTGTGTGAATGTGGACATATTCAAACAACAGAACACATCGTAGAAGAATGTCCCCTACACCAGTTCCCGGGAGGCACATCTCTGATGAACCAAGTGATTCCCGATGCCGTAATTCATCTGGCTGAATAACCTCAGCATCCCACTATGACCTCCACCAACTCTCATGGGATCCAAAGGACAAGCAAGCATTCACAACTTCATAACTTTATTGAAAAAAAAATCATCCCCCACCCACACTGTGATCTGTCATAATTTTGTAATATCGTTTTTTTATATATATTTTGCCCAGATAATGGAACGGTTGTTCCGAATCTAATTGGCGTTAAAAATAAAAAGTGGTTAATACAAAGTTTGATTGTTTTATTTAATTATAATGGATAACTACAAAGTGATAGCTTCATAGAATAGTATGATATTTAACGGAACTTTGACGTAAAAATGGTGTAACATCTGAAAAAACTAAATGAACATATATATTATAAAGAAGTTTTATGAATACAGTAATAAGGGTTGAGAGTCCTTGTGAATCGGTTAAAGGGTGAGTTTGTAAGAAGGGATTAAAGGGGGAAGTTAATGTGTATCTTTTCAGAGGCTCAAATTAAATGAGGGAAGAAAGACGAACACAAGAATGAATCAGAATCTACAGACCACCATTTACAAGCAAAATATATGTATTGAATATGACTTAAGCCGTATTTAGTGACCATTTCTGAATAGCCTATGACTTACAAACCTTCCTCTTTTCTTCTTAATCACAGAATGACCAATCAGTCACCGATCAGCTAAGTATTTTATTGAGTATTCGCTCTGTTTACCTGTTTCTAAGCATTTTTTATCCTACATTGTCTATGGAGGTTCTAGCTCACTATAAAATAGTGTCCGCCCACTTTCATACACGATACAATAGTAGCTGCCCAGTTTTAAGACAATAAAGTGATATCAAAGTCAAAATTTTTAATATTCAATTAACAGAGATGAGTTAATATTGTATTTATCATGAATACATATAATTTGTTTAAAAAACTAATACATAAACTAACATTTTATACTTCACAAACGTGTGTTTAATTTTTTTTTTTTAAATTAAATCTTATCTTGTCTTTTCGTACATTTAACATATGACGTTTCTTGATGAGTAAAAAAACAAGATAAAACGTAGCTTATTATTAGTAAAATAAGTTGGTTTCTCTTCAGTTTTATTTAAAACATTAAAAAAACGGAAATAGTTCCCTCTCACTCAATATTTGAATCGCGTAAAATAGATCGTAAACTAATAATGACATTTAACATTTCAGAGACGTTTATTCACTCTGTTGACACTTTTTATAACTAGTCTTCTGCTGAGGGGAACTTAATCCACAAAAATCGATATTCTAAATTGATCGTAAATTTGATTCGTTGGGAAGAGCCAATTTGTGCATTTGAACAGTGTTAAGGCGAAATTTCGGTTAAACAGTTACTCAATAGGGTTAAAAAGAACGGCCGGTACAGATTCAACCGAAAATTTAAGCCTACAATAGAGTACCTAAAATGATTGTTATTACCGACAAAGAAAGTGAGCTAACCGTTTTCTATTTGTGTACAGGAAAACTGACAGATCTCATTCGCTTTTCACCTAAGAGGAAATCTGGGAAAATTCACGCGCTATCAAAACATTGTCTACCATTAAATAAATATTTCCAGTGTTGCTATCTTAAGACAACTGTAGAGATGGACGAATGGAGGTGTGTGCACGAAGTAAACTCAATGTTTTCTTACTTCTGTTGATATTTATCAAATACTAGCTGATGTGTAGCCGGCCTTGCTGGAGTTTTCTTTTTTTTTGGAATAAAGTAATGAAGTTGTGAATTCTTGATTGTCCTTTGGGTGCCATAGTTGATTTGACAGTAAAAGTAATGCCTTATGACGACAATTACTATCTCTGAACAAATAAGTCATTTGAAAATTTTATTTCATTCTCAGCTTGTGTTTGAAAATATTCTATCATAACAAATGTTATCTTTGGGTAACCAGAGTGGTATATCTATGGGCAAAACTCAATACAACATGGCGGGTTCAATGTTTTTCATATTAATTTTGTTATAGCAACAGTTTTACATGTTGTATTTCATTAAAACTACTCTCTAAACCTTCCCGACACTAATAAGAACAAGCTGTGCTATTTTCAGCCGGACCGGTCTGGTAATTTTCGATGAAATCGAGGACAGACAGACATTCATTACATTTTATATGGTATAGGGATTTTCAATTTCCCGAATTCTTTCGAGAATTGTCCTGTGTTCGTTCTACCTATTTCACAGGAGGCCAGAGATAAGTTCTCAAAATCGATTTATCTCTAAATGAATTGTGAAATGAGACTCATTTTTGCAAAGTGATTTCCACGAGGAAGCCGATTAGATATGGAACGAAAATATTCCGAACGAAATGGTAAATTGTACTCATGTTCGGTATTTTTGGAGATAGGACCATTGACCTCTTATACGTTTAAATGATTTATATCTTCACCATATTTAAAACTGAACGTTTGTCTGTGTGTCCACGATTTTCTCAAAAATTACTACACCGATTTCGCTGAAAATAGCATGATTTGTTATTATTAGTGGCGGGAAGGTTTAGAGAGTAGTTTGAATTAAAGCTAATATGTAAAACTATTGCTATAATGTTTTAAAATTAGTATGCAAAGCATTGAACCCGCAATGTATTGAGGTTCGCCCATAGAAGTACCACTCTGGTTAGCCATAGATTACATATTCAAAAGAAGAAGGTCTGTTTGGGTGGAATATTTTCAAAATGGATAGCACAAGTAGGTACCTACTTAAGAACTTTAAAATAATTGTTTGGAGTGAAATAAAATTTCGATTGTTCATGTTTTTGGAATAAAGATTAAAAAAAACGAGCAAGGCCGGATACATATCAGCTAGAAATTAATATATCGGTAAGTCAGAAGCACAAAAACATTTCAACAAAAATGCAGAAATGCTCACATTAATCAATTCTCTCCGTGACACAAAGACGAATTTCCTCAAGTACCATAAGTAGTGAAATAATCTAAAACGTATCTCATTATTTGAATGTCAATATGGAAATAGAATAACACATCGCTTCTTTCTTTTTGTGTTTTTGATTCCCTGCGTTTTGTATCGTCAAAGGCTGGCAACACACACGCGTGTCACGCACTTGCGTTTTTGTGTTACGAACCGAAAGACTGCAATGCCGACATGCCGCGATATGGCTGCTTGGCGGCGCGAACACTACATCGGTCGTTTGCACAACTATGAGCTTCACATAATAATAATAATAATAATTGGACTATTTCTATATCGCCGCTTTTGTGAGAAATCACCTCAGGGGCGCTGTAAAAATATTTCTTCCTATTCTTATATTACCTCTATTCTACGAATTTATATAATATTTATTTTTTGTTTTACATGTATTTTCTTTTTTTGGACAGGCTATCATTACACATTATTTATAGATCATATAAAGAGATGCAGTTAAATTATCAAAACTAAATTTAATGTTAAATTGGAAAATAAAAAAAGAAGCTAATTGTATTTATTCCTTACGATATATATTGCAAGACGCTAATACAAATGATAGAGTGATTGATTTCATTATATTCAAGAGTGTATTAAAGCTAAGACAAAGAATTATTATCCATATTTTTAGGATAAATAACACAGAAACGTAGAATCCATTAAATATGGTCTCACTAAATTGAGGCCATAATTTTAAATAACCTTTTCTTATCAAATGATTAGTTATCAATTTAATATATGTATTTTAATATTAAATAATATAAAATAGAAAGTTAAATACATTTGTCATTTTAATTTAAAAAAACCCAAGTCGTCATCCAATTACAAAAACTGTTAATATTTTGTGATGCAAAAGCGTTAGAGGAATCCCCATTTGAAATTTAATTTTTTTTATTAAGTGAATTAATATACGAGATATATATATATATATATATATATATATATATATGTATATATATTTAATTCTATTCAAACGAGAGCATGTAGAACTTAATTCAAAAGTTAAATCAAAAGCAAAAACAGTTGTTTAAATCTCTTCGGAATGTTTGCCACTTTGGAAATTTTTTTTTTGTATTTCTGACCCATCGAAATGTAAAACAAAAACAAAAAAGTTAATTTAAAAAAAACTCTAAATGTGTTCGCTGTATACTAAGTGCACAGAACCGGATCTGGCGAATTTTTTAGCACCGTAAGCGAAAGGTTAAGTCCACAAGTAATTCAAAAGTTAAATCAAAAGCCAAAAACAGTTGTTTAAATCTCTTCGGAATGTTTGCCACTTTGGAAATATTTTTTTTTGTATTTCTGACCCAGCGAAATATAAAACAAAAACAAAAAAGTTAATTTAAAAAACGCTAAATGTGTACGCTGTATACTAAGTGCACAGAACCGGACCTGGCGAATTTTTTTAGCACCGTAAGCGAAAGGTTAAATCCACCATTCGGTAATGAAATAATTTTATCAGCCGTGCTTAGTGAGTATATCTGAATAGCCTGGGACTTCCAAACCTTTGTCTTACTAATCTCTTTTCCCTTCTTACAAAATACCTCATTTAGGTATCTCACGGTCCCACAGGCTCCGAGCAAATATAACTCTTGTGCTGTATACACATTCTAAAAAAAAGCAATCATTAGAATAAGATGCATCACTTGAAAATATGTTATTTTATTTTTCCCCGCAGTTATAGGAGTGATTATTACGCGCGTTATTTAAGCAGGGAATTTGGCAAGATTTAAAAAAAATCAAAAAGAAATACTTAAATGAAAAAAAAATAACAAGTTACTTACGGCTGTTTGTTCTCCGGGACATTCGTTTCCCAACGCCGCTCTCCATTTCAGTATCGGTTTAAGAATTTATAATAATTTAATGATTTTAGCGAAAATGTCTAGGGTCACCAATGTAGAAACATCTGAGTGTGTATGTATTAGATTTTGAAATGATAATGTATTTGGTTCCTACCTTAATTGCCATTTATCCAGTCCTTACCTTCCCAAACCAAACACAACGTTTCGAAAAATGAAACACTCGGTGATCAGTGATCTGACAGTAATTGGAGCATGTTCGGCCCCCTACATTATTCGGTAAGTGTTTGGTTATCCTAGCTTCTTTTAAACCTTAAAACTATCCCATATTACAATCAACAAAGCCATCATTATTTGTGTCGATATTTACAATCCACAAACAGTTTTTTACATGCGACGGGTGGGTAATTGTCGAATGTAACATTGTTTAACAGAATATTTAGCGGACTGTATTATCTGGTGAAGTAAGGTAATAAAACGAATTGAAATATTATAGTTGGCGCATTAAATACAATACACCTTTTTCATTATAAGAAAACCGCAGCTGTATGGTAGGACACTAAAAGAAGGTGTACAACGGAGCAAAGCCGGAAAATGAATGTTAGGTAGACGTTTATTCTAACGGGAAGTAACGCTCCGTCTTACTTGTGCGAAGTCAATGCAACGACAACGCGGTCAGACATAATTCAAAAATTACAAATGAATGAATTGATAAGCGACGATGTGCGTTGTAGCGCGGTACTTTAGCGACATCATCGGTTGCTTTGATATTTTCGCCCGTAGTGGACGCAACGGTGTTTGCTATTTTTCAACACGGTTGAAGTTGACATGTCTTTATAGGCCAAGTTAATTGAGATTTTTTCAATATCATGAAAATATTAGGGGAAACGACAATATATTTTTTTTAAATATTCGACTTATAATGAGCGAGTGTTCTATATTAAAGCTAAGATAATATTATTAATAAAATAATATTAGTTCGACTTCTTTGAGATATGTGTAGGAGTTTTCAAATAATAATTTAAAAAATTTCGTCCGTCTATGATCAATGGCGGCAACTGGAGTGGCGGGAGCGGTGGAGCGTGGTCACGAAGGACAGCGTTATCGCTTCACGTCTATTCGCTTTAAATCGTTGTCGCAATCGCGTTCGCTCGACTTCGCCTACGTAAGACGCAGGGTAGGACTACTGGCCCTCTGACTAGTGATATCAGAGGCCTCAGCACCGTCAAATCGGGAATTTAACAACATCGGTTCGATAAGCTTAACTGTCGATGATTTTATATCGATCTATCGAGCACGGTTGCGCTTATTAGTGATAATAGCCAATCCTATATTGACCTGGAAATGAATGATAAATCATCCTACGATACAACACTGGCGGGTATTGTCTATGGATCGCCAATACTAAATGTCAAACGTGCATACAAATAAATTGATAGTGTCGAATGAATGTTGACTAAAATATGACAATAATATTAAATACAGTCACATTAACCCTTTGAGGCACAGGATTTGAAACAAAAAAAATGCTTGTGTTGCACAGAATTTCGAAAACTTCGAAAAGTACGTATGGTATGTAACATCTATATAGTAAGCCGTTGGAGTGGGCGGGACATAATTTAAACCCCTGTGTTTCAAGTGGTTTTAATTTTTCGAAGTGGTATAAATTACAACTTATTCTTTTCTGCTGTTTTCTTGTATCTCTCTTTTTCTTTTGTTTGTATTTTTTGGTTTCCTAGCAATCTTAAGCTTGGAAACGAGCGTAAAGTAACTGAAATGCCGACCCTGATGTCTCCAGAGAATAAAATTCAGACCGGGGTCAGTTGTACCAATTCCACCCTCTGCGTTTTAGCTTTAAGAAATACAAAAAAGTTACTCTTAATCAACGGTAGGTAATTGGCCGGTATTTCAGTATACTCAGAAATGTCATCAGTCGCCTTATCTTATCAGGGTTCCTACAATATAGCAACTCGATTACCCTAAATATCTCTCAAGTCGAGCTAAAAAGCAACTGACCCTATGTTGTCTATAATCATATTTTCACTTCTTTAATTTGTATATATTTTGCAGCAAAGGATAGGAAAAAAGTGGGTTATTTTTGATACAACTATGCTTCAAAGGGTTAATGCACATTGGCAATCCGCATGTACTTTTTGATAGTAAAAAGGGTATTGATTGGTAAATGAGACCTTTAGCCATAACTCGTGATATTCTGAGGTCGGACGTATTCCAATTATCGTGAATTCGACGTCTTTAAATTCTACGAGCTTCCTCAGTCTGGCATCGTTCATTAATTAACCAGTAATTTTGCATTATTAAAAAAGTTGTGTGGTATATTTTTTTATTAATTATATTGTATACGTCCTATTTAACTTTTTACATATTTTATTATAAAAATTAAAATAACAATAGTGACACAGATGTAAAACACATCACAGTAGGTACATAGATAAAATAGATAGCCTTCACGAAATACAACAACTAAATATATAATTTGTCTCACGAACAAATTCAGCAATAACATCGTGAAATTTCCATTCCAAATAATTAGCAACAGAGGCGAATATACAAAACACACCCCAAATTCACTGATGCTTATAAACTAGATATTGATAGATAACCGAAACTTATCTGTCACCCAAGAAGCCGCGCTTAATTAGGCGGTCTTTAGTCCACCGGCTGTTGAAATATTTTATTTCATTTATTGACTCTGCTCGCACATACCGCCTAACGCTGCCTAATAACCATTGTTGAGGGATTTAGTCAATGCCATATTTTTATTTTATTTGAAAAACACATATTATTGAACAATAAAATGTAAGAAAGCTTTGACTGCCCAACTAGGAACAAATCCCGTTTTAAGACAGGCAAATTGAAAAGTTTAGTTAATATTAAGTATCATTATATGAAAATAGAAGTGAAAAAAACTAGTATTGAAATAGTATGGTAATATAATATATCTAGAAAAGACTATAATAATTAAGTATAAAGAGATTATGTATAAAAAATGAGTTAAAAATAACTGAACTAAAAAAAAAGATTATTTTATTGAGTAATATCGATAAGATTGAGTTATGTATCAGCTTTGAGAACCGACGACGAAACTCGTAAATGTAGCCCGAAGAGGGCGCGTAATTAAATAGGATTTTCTCGATCGACCGTGCTAGGGCTGTAAATGTAAATGTAAAAATATCCTACGATTAGAAATCGCCATACAACAACATTTTTCTTATATTTCTTAGTGTAAATTTATTAAAATATTCAATTTTTAATTATAATTTTTTTTTATTCAGATTTAAAAACCTCATTTTAATATTTAATTATTGTAGAATATAATATTAACATACCCTAAATGAAACATGAACACAGAAAAAAAACTTGAATTTGAGATATGATATCGATGAAAATGACATAAATTGAACTGGTCTCATTAGCTAAGTTGGTTAAGCGGTTGCCCCGGATAGGCAGAGGTCCTGGGTTCGAGTCCCAGATGCGACAGAAATCTTTTTATTCTCTATCGTTTTTTTCGTTTTCATGTTTCATTTGGGTTATGTTAATATTATTTTCTACAATGATTTATAAAAATTTAATTGAATAAAATTATTTTTAAGCTCCGAGTAATTCAGATCTCGTGATTGCACAGCGATGGGTACAATCGTCGCCTGTTAATGTCTCTTCATCATTTACACACTATGTTAAACGTAGAAAGTTCTAAAAGCTATTAAAAACTTGGCAGATGGCAGTAGCACAAACAAAAGCCACGTAAATCGAGGAACAAGCTAACGTGCATACACCATTCAAACTAGAAATAAATTACCGTTGGAAAGTTGTGCGAATCACCGTTTAGCTGTTTAAATTGACCTAGTTAATTGTAGGTTTAATTATTTGGTTGCCAGTTAGACCCAGCAATCTCTGAGCGAAAGCTAAACACTGTTTGAAAATGAGATATGCTATTATAAATACCGCTCAGGGAGTAAGCGATCGTTTTGAACATTTTTAATAAAACACGATATATTTAGAATAGATCAAACATTTTTTAAATTAAATATATTTGATAAATTTATCAGCAATTAAATATTAATTTTGTATAATATAACTACGGCTGTTATTTTTGCTATGGCAACATTGAAAAAACAACCCCACTAAAAGCACGATACGAGACAAAGGGCAAATATTTACAGCGGTGTTTAAATTCCTCTCAAAATCGCCCAAGAGAACAACCACCATTCAGAATCGAAATATTCCATGAAATATATAATATCTACAGTGTACGAGTATATCACAAGATATTATGATTTTAATTAAAAAGCTGGGCACAAAGCACGTTTCCAGCAGAAACAAGGTAAAAACACATCGATTGGTGTAAACAACTCGACGTAACATGTTTTCTTCAGTTGAAAAACAAATGTTACACTCGGCTCGAAAATATTTGTATTATTCGTGCAAAGTACAACGTAACGTCTGGAGAATATAACAACATTATTGCTTTCTTATATAGCTTAGGTTAAATCAATTCGTGGTTCGAAAACAAAATAAAATACTTTTTCAGCCTTACTCAACGTTTCGGACTGCCTTGCAATATCCATTATCAGAGCAGAAGTCAGATGGCAGACTATGATCGCTGTAAGGTTGACCGAAACGTTGGCTCAAGATTGAGGAAGTAGCACAATGTGGCTTATTACATCAAAACACAAACAATAAATTTTTGCAATTAAAATTTGAAAGGTTTTGTTAAATTTATTGGAATAACTTATAAAAACTTCTCATATATTAACAAATCTCAATAAAACATGAAACAGAAAAAGGCACAGAAATTAAAAAAAAGATAACGGTCGTAACTGGGACTCGAATCCAGATCTTCTAGTCTTACCGGGACTGGATGTTAATTCTAGACTAGAATTCTAGGATGTTAAAACTAGAGTTAATTTCGAAAGCACAGTTTTGTAAAGGTTCACCTCTAGTGCGCCTTACACAAACTAACCTAACCTAATATAATTGTAAAATAACAGATATACTACATAGTATATCTGTTATTATAGTATATATATATATATGTAATAATTGGATAGATATATCAGAGACACCATCTAGCTTATAATAATAATAATAACAAAGCATTTATATAGCGCAGTTTTGTGTTATTTCACTTCAAGTGGTTACAAATATATTCGGATAGAATTTTGCAATCATGTAAAAAGATAGTTGAAAATAAAGGGAATTAATTTAGGACAATAGAAATAATTCTTAAATTTAGATATGATATCGATAAAAATGACGGAGGGTAATAGGGAAATTGAGTTTATTTTATTTTATCAATATTCACCTTTAAACTTAAATAAAAGTATTTTGCTATAACGCGTTACGCTTTGTTTTCGGTGGTAAATACAAATATTCTAACGTTAAAAATCAATTTTCAATTTATTTTTAAATCTCCATGCAAATTGTCCTTCTGACGGGTATCGTTCAGTACCGATGACGTCACGCGCACCTCTGTCTGTATTCTGCTCATTTTGGTGACGTTTAAAAAATTTATACTTTGAGAATAAATTTTTAAGTCTGAAGGGAAATATTAAAATATTCAAAAATATTTATAAAAAAAACTCAAATTCCCTTTTAGGTCGCGATAGTTCAATTGGGTAGATACGCAAGTCCGGGTAGTAATACTAGAGGATCTGAGTTCGAGTCCCAGTTGCGACCGTTTCCTCTTTGTTTTCTGTTTCATTTTTCATTGAGATATGTTAATATTATCTTCACCACTGAAAGGTTATGGGTTCACACAGGAGTTGCTAGTTCAATCTTCCGTCATTACACAAGGAACGCTTTCCATTTATAATAATCGTAGAAGGGAGAATTAAAATAATTTTGTCAGGTTATTCGTAACCCGGGAACATTAATTGTCTTTCTTTTAAAGAGAAAAAAAATCGGTTAAGGTTTTCTGGGTCATTTATTAAATCATGGTAATTTCACTATAGTTTCACATTATATTTCAGCTTTGCACAGCGTCCTTGGAAAATGAGAAAAATTAACCAAGCATTCATAACTTGTTATTGAGAAAAAATTGATAAAAAAGCCTTAAATATTAAATCAATTATTCAAATAAAAAATATGTATATCATTAATGGGCGGTAAAAACGATTTGCGTGTTACTCTTTGAAATGAAGGTTTTTTTATGAGTGATTGTTTCTTACATGAGATTTAAATTCACCGATCCTGTAATCTGAGATATGGCAGTGAGGCATGGAACTAGCAGAGGAAGGACTGAATTAGAATGAGAGCAGTAGATATGAGATCCCTAAGGCGTATGTGAGTAAATAGTGTATGACTGTATTGAAGAATGGGGAAATTTCCCGAAACCGCTGTAAAAGTAGTGAACGAAATTAGGAAAGACTCGCTTTAATTTTTTTACAATAACTCCACAAAAAATTGTATCTGTTCTTTTTATCGATTTCATATCTCAATTTTACGATATTTTTTATGACTGCAAGGTTCAACGCGAATATATTTTTTTATGATAGTGTCTCGGATATACCTATACTTATTATATATTGACTTTTCTATAACTATATTTATTGATATGTGAAGGCTCTTTTTGAGGAGAGGAACCGGTGAAAATGGATTTTGAAGAAATGCATGTTGTAGGAGGGAGAAAACATAGAGGTCGTCAAATCGTTTCACAGCTAGGCAGTCGTAGAAAAGACCCGTTCTCTAGTGACAAATGTCAACCGTGTACATCAGAACTCCTACAGACTATGTTTTTAATGTCTTGAAACAATTATATTCAAAAGATATTTTAATTTACGCAGGAAAAAACCAGGATAACTTTTCACATACAAACTTGTTCGATTAACAAGATCCCGATTACAACATACATTCCACCAACCTACAAATAAAACAACTTTGGACAAAGAAACTCGCATTGTTTCTCTATAAAAGTATTTAACATCTTCCCTCTAGCAATAAAAACCATTACAAAATTAACCGACTTCAAAAGAAGTATTAAGACATGGATTATGGACACTGGAAGGTAGAATATAGATATGTTGTTGCAACCGAACAGAGATTAACGCTCACGGTATGTTTTCTTCTAGGTTTTAGAATTTTTATTTATTGCTTTATAATTTTCTTCCAGTAATATTTGAACATAATTACAAAAACTTACTTAGAAAATAAACAAAAAAATTGAACTTATTTATAATCCACATATAAAACCATGTACCATACAATGTGACCTTAGAACGGGGTACCCCAGTATAGTCACATTTTTATGACTTGTAAAACATAAAAAAAACATTTTTTTGTTGTGTTTCCCGACTATGCACCGGTGCCGAAGGGATCAATGGCACCAGCAGTACAAATATAGTACTCCCACTTGACGCCTGGGTTCTAAAGATCGCAATCCGCTTTTTAAGAAAGGAGAAACTATCTACTGGGCCGTCCGCTTCAGCACCGATTCAAGGGCGAAGCTAGCAGTCCGCAATGGAGAGCTGATTCCAACCCTGATGAATAGCAGTGAGGCATAGAACTGGCAGAGGAAGGGTGAAAGTACACTGAATGATGTAGAAACGAGATGTGTAGTAAAACTATATATAATCGTATGAAAAATGTTGAGATTCGTAAAGAATGCAAGGCTAATGTAAGTGTAATGAGTAAGCTTAAGAAAAGGACGCTTAGATGGTTTGGGCATGTAAAGCGAATGAACGAAGAAAGTAGTGTAAGAAGAATATATAACGCGAATGGGAATGGAAGAATAAGCCGAGGACGCCCGAGGAAGACATGGCACGATCAAGTGAATCAAATGCTTGAGTCGGGCCATGTCCGAAGTCGGAATAATAGAAGAGAATGTATGAATATGAATGAAGCAGGAAGTGTATGGCAAGATCGAGTTATTTGGCGGTCCGTCCTTTCTGCCTACACCTGCGGCAAGTTAGTTAGTCAGTTAGCAATGTAAACTATAATTGTCAGCATTTTAATATAATTAATATAATAAATCCATTTGTTTACACTAGACTTCATACAAAGTAACAATACTCCATTGATCACCATTAAACAGGCAGCTGCCTAGTATGGTGATCTAATGTATCTACTCCGTGTAAATGTCTCCATTAAATATCACGTATTTTATAATAAATAAATATTGTTACAATGTATGTACTCTTATATTTCATTAATAAATTAAATTAGTTAGTCTATTCGTAGCCTCGGAATGTTTGTGTCCCTTTTAAAGAAAGAATAAAATAAAATAAAATCCCCGGTCTCCTGTCTGAAACAATAAGAACGCGAAAAACAATGAATTATAATTTCATCTTGTCCATTTCGTAATTTGAGCTTTCTCCGGGAAAATCCGCCCGAGACATGATATGAATATGAGAAAATGGAAGCTATGATAATGTATTCGTCTCGTGGATAAATGTTTTTCATGAAAATAATACCGTTGGGATTTAGACTGGAGAATGAAATTACTTTTTATTTCAGCGTTGATAACATGACGACAGTGTTGCCAACCGAAAATATTTATTCTAATGCTGTTATTAAGTACAAACCTTTTATAAGAATGTCAATAATTAACAATACTTTGTATTCACCACTTTATTACTAGACAGATATATACATGTTTCGAAAGCGATGCTTTCTTCATCAGGAATATATAAAATACTAAAAATAATAATGTCAATAATAAACAAATGATAAAGATTAGAACACAATGATGTAAGAATAGACAAATTATAAACACAAACAAAAATTAATTAGAGTAGTTATATTAAATTTATTTATTATAAAACATAGAATAACAAATTTATATTAGAAATAAAAAAATATAATTTAATTATTTATATTAGTATGAAAATAAATTCAAGAGATAGCTATTTAAAAACAAACAAAAAAACGATTATTTATTAAATTTAATTCAATAATAACGCTTTTTCTACTTGACATTCTTATTTTTAGTATTCTATATATTCCTGATGAAGAAAGCATCGCTTTCGATACATGTGTTAATAAAGTGGTGAATACAAAGTATATTATTTTTATAAACAATAATTATTAGCCTGAAACACTCATCCAAATTGAAAAAAACCTTTCCGAGCAAAGATAAATGTCGCCGACAGGACTCGAACCTGCACCCTTCTGATTGCCGGTCAGATGCTCTAACATTGAGCTACGTCGGCTTATCGCAAACCCGCCAAGTTAATCAATATATACTAGTGTTTCATTCAATAATTACTGTTTTTTATTATATTTCAACTGTAAACAAACAAAATAAAAATAATTGTTACCCTTTGCGCTATGCACAAAAATCTTGTATTAAGTTTTTAAGAACTTTAGTTTATCAATTAAAAAAGTATATTATTTAATTCATTTATTAATAATGACGCCACAAAGTAGATACCAATCTTTTGAAAAAATTATAACAATAAAATTATTATTATGACAGAAATAAGGTTTGCCTCAATCTTTGGTATAAATCATATGTACAAGGTGCAAATTTCTCATCAAACTCGCACAAAAGAATTTTAAAATCAAATTTTTTATCCGAAAATAAAAATATTGCGTAGAAAAACAATAGTTTGATAAAAAAATTCCCCCTACTGCTAAGTTGGGGAGAAACCCCTAGATATCTGTTGGTTTCTTCCACACAAATTTTTCAATTTTCCCATTCCGGCTATTTTTAAGAAAAATGCCTTTTTTAGAAACTTATAAATCAAATTTAATAATTTTATTATTAAGTTCTGCGAGTATTTCATTTTTATCATTGTGACAGCTGTTTCGGCGTTCAAGACCATTTTAAAACTGTGGTTAATCCATATTTCGATGACTTGAACGCTGAAAGAGTTGTCACAAAAACAAAAAGTAAAATACTTGCAGAACTTCATAATAAGGTTATTAAATTAGGTTTATACTCATTTTCTAAATAAATTAAACGGTGGTTGGCATGGTGCCTCACCAACATCGCAATTTCGTTAATTCGGTTAATTTACTAGCATTATTCTGCCACAAATGACCCAATAATAGAAAGTTCCTTTCCCTCCATACAATTATTCCACGGGGAATTTGTTGTCTACAGTGGCTAAAATATATATTTTCAAGAAAAAACTATTCCCAAAAAACGAAAATCGCTTTGGTAACAGAATAAATAACGAAATTAAAGTACCTTTGTGTAAAACTAGGCGTGCGCAGAAACACATTTTTTTATTCCAACTTAAATTTATAATTTTCTATCTACAGAATGTAAGTGTCACATATCGTCTTTAAACACATACAAAAATGAAATTAAAAACTGGATTAGAACCAAAGATATCAACCTTTTCCTGCTATAATTGTATATTTTCCCCATTTTTTTTTCTTCGTTTTGTTTTTCTTATTTAACTTATAATTATTTTATGATTTAAAAATTAGTTTAGCATTTAAAAATTATAATTATTTTATTTAACTTACCTTCAACATCCACGTATTAATACTAATATACTGCCACTAACTGATACCAGGTATACCCACGCACTGGCCTTGCCCATGTGGGATTTTTTATATTAAAAGGAAAAGCAAATATCTAGTACGGATTAGAAGTATTGTACGCGATTTCAGAGGTACCTTGGTAATTATTTGGGGGCTAATAATGGTGATTTAAAAAAAAAGTTTTACCCTGTTTACCAAAGGCCATTGATCTTTATTTCTAAAACATCAGAGAAAGAAAATTTGTACTGTGGAGTATTTGTGAGAATAGTAAAACACTTTTTTATTCATTTTTTTCGAGCCTTTTCAAGAGATATACTAATCACGAGATACACAAACGAAGAGATATACAAACGAAGAGATATGATAATCAGATATATACAAATCAAGAGATATACAAATCAAGATATTATGCAAATCAAGATATTATGCAAATCAAGAGCTTAATATGCAAATAATATATCAAGATATGCAAATAATATGCAAATCAATATATCAAGATCTATATCTATATATATATCAAGAGTATCTTCCATAAATTAAAATTTGTCTTGCCACATGGCACACTTAAACTTATATATTTTTCCATGGTAGAATCCATTCTGAGATATGGAATACGAACTTGGGGTCACACAAGCTTTACGTATATTAAGTATGTCCAAAATTTACAAACTGCGATTTTTAAAAAAATTGTCACACCAAAGATATACAGACAAAGAAAAAATTTAAAAATATTATACGGTGCAGAGGGCCTACTTCCTGTAAAAGGTCTCCTATGGTACATCACTATTATAGGTAACGCGGGAGAAAGCCAATACAAAAAGCCACTGGTGCACAAACACAGCACTAGATTCACTGAAAGAAGAGGCCTAAAAATTCCAAAAATTTAAAATAAATATGTAGGTCGAACTCTTGAATACATAGTGCCAGTGATTTTCAATAAATTTAATGAAAGCTATAAATTGGA
>JAHDVE020005274.1:0-37803 GCA_022606495.2 Halesus radiatus | reverse complement strand
GAATCTCAATATTTTCACACGATCATACATGGTTTTCCCACACATCCGCCTCATAGATCTCATTTCTACGGCATTTTGTTTGCTTTCATTCTTCCTCTGCGAATTCCATGCCTCACTGCCATACATCTGGGTTGGTATCAGCACTCCATTGTGGACTGCTAGATTCGCTTCTTTGGGCAACTTTTTGTTAGCGCCAACCGCGTTCAGTCCTCCGTTAAGGGTGAATACAGGAAACTCCATATACAGGTATGTATATAAACATATATACATTTTTTCCACCTGAACTTATAATAAATTAGATTCACCTAAAATTAGTTTTTTCTGAAATGTATTTTAAGTTTTTTTTCTTAAAAATTTAATAATTTTTTTCAGCTTGTATTTCTTTAGGAAGTTTGTTAAAACATTTTATGGTAGAATATGTGTAATGGTATTGAGCTGTTGTTGTATTAAGTTTAGGGATTATTATTTGTCCTGTGGTTCTCGGCCTGGTGCTCAATGACTCTAATTTTAGATTTTCTTTATGGATTTGAAGTAACTAAGTTTTTTTGGTATATCATATTTAAATCTAAAACTTTAATTTCGTTCAATAACACACGGGTTGAAAAATCAGATCTTTTTTGGAATTTTAATGAGTCTTCTTTCAACTATTTCCAATAAGGCTAATTTAGTTTTAAACGCTCCTCCCCAGCCTATTATTCCATATTGTAGAATTTATTGTGCTAAAGCATAGTAAACCTTCAATAGCATAGATTTTTGTAAAATATTTCTTAGTTTGAGGAATATGTAGTATGTTTTTCGTATTCGTTTAATATTTTGCTATCCACGATTATGTTCCTAATGTGATGTGTTTTGAACCAGTGTGACCATTGAAATGAACAAAATATGTAATAGCCCAAATAGGGCATATATGACATAATAAATAAATAAATAAGCAGTTTAACCGAAGCGTCTTTCCGGTTTCTCCCTTATTCCTTAGGCCAAAAAGTATTTCTAAAATTGACTAGTGATCAGGTTTGATTCATATCTAAAAATACAGGCATGGCAAAATTACTTGCTTACATGATATATGAATACATTAATTCCCGGTTTTATGTGGTTTTTCTCTTTTGTACCGTGCCTGCCACTGTACGTGTCTG
This sequence comes from Halesus radiatus, assembly GCA_022606495.2. NCBI lineage: Eukaryota > Metazoa > Arthropoda > Insecta > Trichoptera > Limnephilidae > Halesus > Halesus radiatus. The sequence continues at coordinate 36,667 of JAHDVE020005274.1, read as the reverse complement.
CACTGCACGGTACCGGTAGATGTGAATAAACCTTTTCCTTTCAAAATTACTTGCTTACATGATATAGGAATACATTAACTCCCGGTTTCATGTGGTTTTTCTCTTCTATACCGTGCCTGCCACTGTACGTGTCTGCACTGCACGGTACCGGTAGATGTGAATAAACCTTTTCCTTTTAATTTCCAATCTTCAGGAGAAAAAAACTTTTTGAATGTTTAAATCTACATATGATAAATTCTAAAAGAAAGAAGTGTAACATGAAAAATTATGGACGTCGAAATAGTCGCGACGCATCTTCTCGGATGAGATTATTTTGTATGGGTTAAATCATAATGATTATGCAAATTATGTTATAATTCCCCAGAAGGCAGTGAGCTGGTAAATGAACACTGCATATTTAGTGCAGACGGTAAACACCGATGACGTCAGCAATTAGGTTTTCTTCGTACATCATGGAACACAGTTACAACTACGGGCGTTACATTTGCATCAGTCGGGGGAAACTTCCCATTAATTATAAACATTAGCATTATTGTCAATCCACGTGACAAGCATTAAGGATTAAAGTATTTTGTTTAAAATTATTGAAATGAATTCTAAGAAAATTTACGGCGTCATGACAACAAAATTCAATTTAATTTAATGAATATCAAGAATTAATAACGACGTTTTTTTTATTAATTCGAGAAAAGTTTTTTTATTAATTCAAGAAAATTGTTCGACAAAACTAAAATATACAGAGTTGTGTTAGCCCAAAATTCGAGCCAGCCATAGCTGTGCAATCTTTATGACATCAGAGGTCACCGTTTGAGTTTTTTGTACATATTTACTAAATGCCCATATTATACGGACACATCGACGACCCTTACGTATACTACATTAGTATAAGACATTTGCACAATAACATTTTTCCCCCCAAGTAATTCATAAAATTTCTGAATTTAGCGATTCCCCAGACGCTTTACGACTTGCTCGTACATTTAACGACTTAATAACAATCTGTGAATTGATACTCTAAATTCACCGCCGAAGTTATTTTTCAAACCATTCGATTTTGAACTGCGTTCTCATAAATCGCGCTGTACAATGGGATCGATTACTACGTGAACCGCATTTGTGTAACCTTGGAGTTCATTTGTTCTTCAAACCATTCAAATTCGTTGAACGTTTTCATATGTTTCGCATTTCAGTAAGGTAGACATTTGCTTGTACTCCATAAAGTTAAAGATTTCGCTTAGCTCCATTAACGTACCTTAAAATATTACTCAAAAAATATAAAACAATACTTTCATAATAATTCTGCATTTATCGCAAATAGGAACTAATTTAGACTTTGTATTTGCTATTTTATTAAAATCTGATAAATTTAAAGCATCAATATTTTCCTTTGAGCACCTAGCAGAGTGAATGTAAACTAGATAAACAAAAATGGAAACAAATATTATTATATCGTAGTTATATTTTTAATCAATGGAGTCGGTACTGTTTAAGATATTTATTTATATTAAGACTTCTAATCTTGTTAATTGAAAATCTCCCTGGAAAAGAGGATTGTGTATTATAAAAGATTAAATATATTTTTTTTGTTGTTGTAATAATCGATTTTTATAGCATTAGCGGACATTTTACTATTATTTATCTGTGCTTGATTTTTTTAATGCTTATTAGGGTTTATTGACGGCCTCCGGGGTTGAGTGGTTATGATCCTTTTCTACGAATCCGGAGGTCTCGGGTTCAAATCCCCAGTGTGCAAGTAATTTTTCTTAGATTTTTTTGTGTTGTTTCACAATGTATGTATTTAAAATACATATAGTATATTTGCGGCAAGTACCAGAACTGTAGATACTTTCAGTATCGCCTTGCTGAAAAACCACCATTCAAAACCGAAACGTTGCTTGAAATACCTTTATCCGTGTTTTTTTTACAGTAACTCCGCACAGTATCATCTTTGGGGATGCCGTGTGGGGGGTCGAGGAAGGTGTGAACTCGGGTCTTGAACAGGCCCATGTTGTAGGAGGGAGGAAACATAGAGGCCGGCAGATCATTCCACAGCCGAGCTGTTGAACACAAGAACGAATCGTAAAATCGACCCGTTCTCATATGACAAAAGTCAACCGTGTGCAAATATTGGGCGAGCATTTAACATGTTTCCCGACTATGCACCGGTACCGAAGGGATCAATGACGCTAGTTCCTCAGAGCATCTTCCATTAAAATACCGGTAGAACATAGACAGCATTCCCCCTAACGTCTATGCTTCAAAGATTGCAATCCGTTTCTCAAGATAGGCAAATCTATCAAACGGGGAGTCTTGGGTTTTTTCAGATATTTTTGGCTCCGGACCGGAGGTGGCTGCCAAATTCTACATTGGAGCTCACTTTCGATTAGTACAAGGTCAGCAGTTGTGTAATGTTAAAGTATTTGCGGGCTCTATACAATATGCCCAGGTTCTGACAGGTAACTTTACTCTGGCTTCCATGGACCTCCCAAACCTGAGCTGGTTACTTAAGCTTTTTTTTTATATGAATACCACACAAGAGTTCCAACTACTCTCAACCGTCTGAGCCCAGTGTGACTATCCCAGTGTGGCTGAAGGTATTGAGGAGCGGAAGGAGAAGGGGGAGATGAAGGTGGGGAAATACCTGGCTATTCAGATCTGGTCACCAAACAAGGCTAAAAGTCATTTCAAGCAATGATTCAATTCTGAATGGTGGTCTTTCACCAGGGCGATACTGAGAGTATCTTTCACTCTGCAACGTGTACAAATATTCTATTTATTATTTTTAAATGAATTAATTGTGAAACAGCACAAATCAATTAAATAAAATTTACTTGCGCACGCCGGGATTTGAATTAAGATTTGAACGACGAGTCTTCTATGCCAAACCCGGTCAAAGGCATTCCATATGTCCAATGCAACCATTTGGATCTCAACGTAACATTCCAGGCACCTCCCCCAAACATGCGTCACATACGCGAGAAGATCACCGCACGAGCGGTTCCGAACGATTCTGTATTGACGATCGTTAATAATTTTGTTCTTCTCGAGGTATGTGAGCGGTTTGTAGTTGATCATACGTTGGATACCTGTTGACGATATGGACAAAACTGATGTGATTGGTATCGGGCGATAAATGATTGGATTGGAGGGCAGTCATATTTCAGGGATATTTTATAAAGATTCATCAGTATTGGCGCTATTTCTGGAACACACTTTTGAAATACCAATTCCGGTATTTGTTAAAACTGCGCAAATATCAATTTTTTAAAGAATGTCATTCGCCAAGAGAACCGGAACTGCAGTTGAGCTGGAAGTCATTATGCCTAAGGATAATTACAATTTCTTATCCTTAAAAAGAACGGGAATCAGGCACCAGAGGCTGTGCGGCAAAAGACTGAACTATGGTTGAAATATTTTTGTCATATTTAATGACCTGATTTGAATAGCCAGGTACTTCCAAAGACTTTTTTAGGTTTTCCAATAAACAACTTCAACACATTGACGGGCAGGCTTAATGCATACAACTTAAAGTGCCTCGGAAGATAAATTGTGTGTCAAGATGACGTGGCATTCCGAAAGTTTATAAAAGAGTGCAAACTCTGGAACAGCCGGCGCTAGTGTTGCGTTAAGGATGAACCGTTCCTCGGGAGCCTTAATTGCCCCTTGAAAATTAGCTTAATCTGGCGTAATTTTTAATGAGGAGAAGTACGTCGTATTAGGATTATGTATTAATTCGAAAAAATGGTAATATTTTTACGGCAAGCGATTACATATTTTTAAATCTTCATAAGCTTAGTAATTATCAAAATCAATAAAGAAATAATAAATAAATAAGTTAATTACCATTTTGATGGTTGAAGGCAAAGGTCACGTGACGCACATCTTGGCATCGGCCTAGTTCACTGCCGTCCACTTTTATGTCGCGTGATTTCAACTGCGGTAATATTTATAAAATAAACTTTACCGTCTCCTAGAATGGTAGAATGTATGTTGCAATATGAATGTGTAAGTCCGAGAATAATGTGGATCCGATTCAAAATCGGGTTGACAAGAGTATTTTTAGTTATATGCTATGCTCTTGTCAACTCTGAAATCGATGAAGTGAAAGATGATTTTTGGTGAGCGATGTGATGAGTTTAAAAAATATGAATGAAAGGATTATAATGGTAGGTGATTTGAATGGGTGGGTGTGTGTTAGAAGGGATGGTTTTGAATCAGCCTTAGGTTTATTTGGGGATAAAAGAACGAATGACAATGGAAACAGAATGCTTGAAGTGCGTTTAGAGTGGAACCTATTTGTATCTAATACCTTTTTCAATCATAAAGGCATCCACCAATATACGTGGGAAAGAGGAAATCAGAGGTCAATGATTGATTTTGTAGTAATTGACTCTAGGTTGAGAGCCGTCACAGCAGAAACGAGAGTTTTCAGAGAGGCTAAGGTAGAAACCGACCATTTCCTGGTTGTGTCGAGAGCAAACCTCTTCCAAGGCTGGCGCTATAAAACGGTGTCAACCCCAACTAGAGTAAAAATAGAAAAACTACAAAACGATAACGTAAGAAGTACGTATGAAAATATTGTGTAGAGATGAGACTAAATGGTAAAGTAATGGACGGTCTAAGCATAGACGAAACATGGGACCACATGAAAGTGAGCCTCTGTGATCTGCTAGAGAGGTATGTGGAATAAGTACGCAAGGTAGGAAGAAAGGTGATGGTGGGATGATGAGATTAAAGCACTGGTTTCAGATAAGAAGAAAGCGCGGTTATGATTGATAGAGGAAAAGAGGGATAGAGCGAAAGAATTTTACAGGGGATGCAAGAAAAGAGTACGTGATGAAGTGAAAAAACGAAAGAAACGCCAGGAAGAGGAAGAGGGGATCAAAATGACAAACCACTTCCAAGAAAATATTTAACTGTTTTGGAAGGAGGTCAAAAGGTCCCGGAATGGTCCAGAAAGTGATAAAATCGTAAGATGGAAAAATGTTGACGAATGAGAAAGAAATAAAAGAGAGATGGATGAAATACTTTGAAGAGGTCTTCAAAAGCAACCCAAGCAAGAGTGATAGTGATGTTCCCAAAATTAGCATGGATGAAATTAAAAGATCAATTATATGTATGAAGAATGGTAAGGCTGTTGGTTTCGACAATATTGCTGCTGAATACTTTAAAGGAAATAGCCTTATAATTCTCATATAGTAATGCAAACCTTCAAACTTTTTAGAGGAGGGGTACACCCCATTAGATTTGATCATGGGGTGTACCCCTCAAGGGCTGTGATCATGCCTCTATACAAAGGTAAAGTGTCACGCATCGAATGTGAAAATCACAGGGCTATTAGCCTGCTAAGTTCAGTTGGAAAGCTGTATGGTAGGATATTGAATGAAAGGGTACAAATGAAAACAAAGGATAAAATATGGAATGTACAAGGTGCATTTATGAGTGGAAGGGAGTGCATTCTCGTTGCGTATGCTCACAGAGAATTTTATGGCAAAAAAACAGACACTTTTCTGTGCCTTTGTAGATCTACAAAAAGCATACGACAGAGTTGACAGGAAAACATTATGGAAGGTGTTGTCTAAGTATGGTGTAAATACAAATCTTATACAGGCAATCGCATCTCTGTACGAGAGAAGCGTTGCATGTGTTAGGGCAAACGGTGATTTTACGGGGTGGTTTGATATCACAAAAGGTGTTAAGCAAGGCTGCGTAATGTCACCGTGGTTATTCAATCTATACATGGATAATTGTATGCAAGAATTGAAAGGGGTAGGCTTAGGCGCAAAAATGAGTAGTCTGCAAGTATGTTTCCGGTTGTATGCTGACGATGCGGTGCTAATTGCTAACAGTATGGAAGATCCACAGTCCCTCGTATCTAGGATGAACGAAGTATGTATGAATAATGAGCTAATGATGAATGTAAATAATGGTGTTTGAAAGAGAGAGTACGAGAACAGAATGCAATATAGTTGTGAATGATGAATACTTGGAGCAAGTCGATAAGTTTGTGTATTTGGGAAGTATATTTATGAGAGATGGAAAGACTGATAGGGATATTGAAAGAAGGGTGAATGCAGGAAACTCCATTAACGGAGGACTGAACGCGTTTGGCGCAAACAAAAAGTTGTCCAAAGAAGCTAAGCTAGAGTGCTGATACCAACCCTGATGTATGGCAGTGAGGCATGGAACTGGCAGATGAAGGATGAATGTAGACTGATTGCTGTAGAAATGAGATGTATGAGACGAATGTGTGATAAAACCATGTGTGATCGTGTGAAAAATGTTGAGATTCGTAAAGAATACAAGGCTGATGTAAGCGTAGTGGATGTTACGAGGGGAAAATGAGGGAAGGATGGTGATGAAAAGCCCCAAAGTGTTACAAGGGGAAAAGCACCTCGTTGGGTGGCAGTGTTTGTGTTGGATTGAGAGGAAAAGGGGGAGAAGATGGTTGGTGTAAAGAAAGCAGTGCAACTCACCCTGAGATCAGATTCAGGACTGAACGTTGCTCCACCGTGGAATAGCTCAGCTGGTACAACATAATGTTTCTCTTTCTCAAAGTCAAATGAGTCGGCCGCAGCCTTAAAATTGGAGTGGATATCTACTCTACTTAATTGAAGGGAATTGCGTGCTTTCAACTAATCTATTTATTGCAAAACATGGACAGGTAACTTATATGCGGGTTTCACCACGAAGGTGGTTGCTGTTCTAGACAATTCTCTCTCTCTCTGAAGGATCTCCAAAGTTATTGGGAAAAGGCAAAAATATACAGCACATAATAAGGGGAGTTTTGATAGCGGATTACATGAGTAGCTGGTAGTCAGGCGACGCCAACGGCAAGCCGGATTCCAGGTGGCCAGCGTCCAAGGTACACAGATATTAAACATTCCCACGTTGATTTTAACAATTAAAGAGACCATACCAGGTGTTTAGAAGGGGGTAGTGTGGTAACTATCTGCTACAGACTCAAGCCGACGTGCAGTTGATGTTTCCATGTCCGGAATCGGATGATGCAATAAAGAGCGGTTGCGTGCTCACATCTCGCACGCAGCTGATAATTCGGTGTCCGAGATTGTAATGCATGGCGCCCGCTCACTCCGCGAGCCCACGTCATTCCACGCGACCGGGAATTATCTGTCCACTTGACTCATTGATTGATTAACAAATATGGCCGTCGGAAACTCACCGGATTGGTTGATAATGGTCATGTGATAGTGAGATGTGCTGTTATTGGTTGAAACGTAACGTTTTGCAATCGAGCGGCTATAAGTAAAAGAGAAGCAAGAAGTATTATTAGTTCGCCACTAGAATCTCCTACTCATTACGTAACATGGGCAAGATTAAGAAAGGGACGCTTATGGTTTGGGAATGTAATGAAAGACATGTGGAAACTGGTGCGTGCGGGTGGAGCCAATCCTGATATTAATTATCAGAATGGTTTTGGGGTTGTGATTGTATGTAAAAAGGGTTACGGCATATGATTAAGCAACAATAATAGATAGAAGTGGTAAAAGAAGGGACTCACTATAGATAATTCACTCGTGTTTCACTGATATACGTTAAATCGCGAGTTGCGGCGATACAGGTGACTCGTTGCGGCGAGTCGTTGCGGCAGCAGTTCGATTATCACAGGACTGAAGGTCAAACAAAGGGGAAGGGGGCAAGGAAGATGCACATAATCGCAAGCATTATTTGGAAGTACGTGACTGATGAACTCGTTTGAATACAAGCACTGTTTGGTCACGTTCCAATTGGAAGTATCCATGTCGGCATTCAGTAGACATGACGATTGCAGAATTACGGAAAAGCAACGTCAGCATAACCAAATTTTACAAAATCTGCTGATACTGACCAAAACGTGTAAGACATGACTTAGCTAAATTAAGAAGATTGTGTCATGTAGTTCACATTGACTTCAAGATAACGATAATCTATCACGTACAGTCAGATATAAACGTTTCATTGCATTTTGGATCCTATAAAAGCACAAGTGCCTTCCATCAGTTAATCTCTTCTAGTGATTCAACAAAGTGTGCTGTAGTTACAAAAAAATGAAAGCTTTCATCAAATATTTGTCCTTGTTTGTGGTCATGGTGGTGATATCATCGTATCGGTATATTAACGCACAAATCAATTCCTTCATGATTTCCTTGATTCATGTTGAATGGATTATCTACATCCTGCCCCAGGGGTAAATACGATTCTGCTATGCTTGCTCTCTAAACTAAGTTACCTGATTTTTTTTTAATTGTACATATTGCACAAGAGTCTCAACTGCTCCCGCCCATCCGGAGAAAGTGGGACAATCGCATCACCAATTGGGATATGTTATGATGCTGAAGAGAGTTGGAAAGAGGAAGAAATGGGGTAGGGAAAGTACCTGGCTATTCAGATCTGGTCATCAAATTGACCGGTCAGTGGCTGAGTTGGCATCGCGTTTGGGTCTCACCCAGGCGTCGTGAGTTTAGTTCCTCGGCTGGCTAAGTCCTCCTATACGACACAAGCAACATCTTCCGCTTAATGTGATGGTAGTAGGAGATTTTCAAATATTGTCAGGTTATTCGTAACCTGGGAATATTTGTCCTTCTTTTTAAAAAAGAAAGAAAAAAAATGTTTAAAGTCATTTCTAGCAACGTTTAGATTCTGAATGGTGACCTTGCACTAGGGTGATACTAATACTATCCACCACTCTGAAATGTGCACAAAAAGTAATATGTTTTATTTAATATATTTTTTAAACTCATCTAATCAAATTTCAAATGTCAATTTTATTTCTGATAACCTTAGACTAATTTTTGGTAAAATCTAATTTGAAATCCATTCTATTTAATTGTTATCAAATATTTGTTTTGGTCAAAAGATTGGTATTCACTTTGTGGCGTCATTATTAATAAATTAATAAGATTATTTGTAAACACCACTTTTATAATACATAAATAATAACATGTTTCGAAAGCGAACCTTTTCTCATCAGGATATACGTACAGAATACTAAAAAGTAATAATGCCAAGTATAAACATATGAAGAAAAAAAAAATTACAAGTCATTTTTCAGTATTGTGTGCAATATATTCACTTGGTCATAAATACGTTTCAGTTTTAAATATTGTTACGTAACGAATAGAAGATCTTAAAATACTTCTAGCCTCTCAATTGCAAAACGTTACGCCACAACTAATAACACTACATCTCGCCGGAGATTACCATAATCAACCAATCCGGTGAGCTTCCGCCAGCCATCTTTGTTAATCAACCAATGAGTCAAGCGGAACAGATAATTTCCGACCGCGTGGGACGGCTTGACCTCGCAAAGCGAGCCCACCAGCCGCAATTCCCTTTCCGACCTCAGAGCGATCAACTGCGTGCTTCTTGGGAGCAAGCAGCCGTTCATTATTGCATCATTCGTTTTCAGACATGGAAACATTAACTGCACACGGGCTTGGGCCTATAGCAGATAGTTACCATACTACCCCTTGTAAACACCTGGCATACTGTCTCCTTGATAGTTAAAATCAGTGTGAGAATGTTTAATACCTGTGTACTTTGGAAGCTGGCCACATAGAATCCGGCTTGCCGACGGCGTCGTCTGACCATCAGTTATTCGTGTAAGCCGCTATCAACTTCCTTCTTATTATGTGCTGTACATGTGTGTCTTCCCCCATTAACTTGTCCGGTTAGAGCTCCTTCAGAGATAGAGAATTGTCTAGAGCGGTGTAGATGCCACCTTTTCGGCGAAACCCGCATTTAACTTATATGACCTTGTTTTGTTACAAATAAATTCTGAGTTGATAGCACGCCATCTTGTCAATTAATTTAGAGTAGATACCGATTCTAATTCTAAGGCTGCGGCCAACCCATTTGACCTCGAGAAAAGGAATCTTTATGTTGTACCAAGCTGAGCTAAGCCATGTTGGAGAAGGGACCAGCCAAAATCACGCCGGGGTTCGAACCCGCATCTACGAGTGGGCGATCCTTTCCATCATCATTAAAAATGTTATCACAATAATATTAACCATGAGTTATTATTTTTTTCAGGAGGATGGTTTGTCCACGGAGAAGATTACTACGATCGCTGAAAAAGTGGACTGCTCCCCGCCCGCATGCAACTTAATATCGACGATACTAGTTTTAATATTCCCCTTCATATTGACCGAGCTAACTCGTAGTTCTGCCTCGGGTCGAGATATTTTAGCTTTTGATGAAACTTTTTTTTTTCTTTTTTAATATACCAGAAAAGATACAGAGAAAAAAAGATAACGTTAGGAAATGGGACTCGAACCCAGAATTCATGCGCTCTAATCGATTAAGATACAGCTACCTCAATCTGTTTTATTTTTATCGGAATTATACTTCGATTTCTAAATATATTGAGTGAAAAATGTTGAGATTCGTAAAGAATGCAAGGGTGATGTAAGCGTAGTGAGCAAGATTAAGAAAGGGACGCTTAAATGGTTTGGGCATGTAGAGTGAATGAACGAAGAGAGGAGTGTAAGGAAAATATATGACGCGAATATGAATGGAAGAAGAAGCCGGGACGCCCGAGGAAGACATGACACGATCAAGTGAATCAAATTCTCGAGTCGGGTAATGTCAGAAGTCGGAATAACAGAAGAGAATATATGAGGAGTTGTATGAATGTGAATGAAGCAAGAAGTGTATGCCAAGATCGAGTTGTTTGGCGGTCCGTCCTCTCTGCCTACCCCTGCGGAGAAACGGCGTGATGGTTAGTTAGTTAGTTAAGAAGACACAATATAAAATGGAACAATGAGACAGATATGTGCTTACGTGTAACAGAATGGGACCAAACATAAAAATAAATAATTTCTGTTGCCTTTGACATTTTTTCCAACATTATTAAATTTGATTTAGTTGAAAACTTTATAAATTAAATGTAAATCTACGATATAAACACAACAATAACAAATAAATATGTACTTATCATAAGTTTTACAGATGGTATTGTTATTCTTTTAACTGGGAAAAATTGGTCAGAAACATTCACGATAGCAGAAGTCACTCGAAACAGAATCAAATTATGGCTACATTCACTCACTCCCACGTAATGCTAATAAAACCAAACTCATCACTTTTCAAATAAACAATACCAAAAATTCAGATACAATTTATAGCTTACCACATCTAATTGGTCAATGTAATTATATATCATTGAAAAATGTTAACCACATCCGGTACTAGTCTTCAAAATTGATCACAATTTGTGGACTGTCCAAATTAATTATTTAAATAAAATTAAAATAAAACTTTTTTAAAGCAATCAGGAATGTTCTCAGTATAAAAGCTATGATAAGATCTACATGGCTCTCTGCCAATCACATTAGAATATGGTATTATCGGATGGGGGCAGTGCTAATGATAATATTCTTAATAAATGAATTAAATAATAAAGTGGTCAATACAAAGTAATTAGTTTGATTAATTTATTAATAATGACGACACAAAGTGAAAACCAATCGTTTGAAGAAATTATAATATTCTTAATTTACTCATTAAAACACAAAAAGCCATCTTGATAATTATACTTAAAGTTCCTGTAAGAACTTACACTGACGAAATCTTTAACAAACTTTACATTATGTCAATAGAATAATTATACTCTAAAACAATACTACTTTAACTAACTAACTAACCATCACGCCGTTTCCCCACAGGGGCAGACAGAGAGGACGGACTGCCAAACAACTCGATCTTGGCATACATTTCTTGCTTCATTCGCTTTCATTCAACGTCTCATATATTCTCTTCTGTTATTCCGACTTCTGACATGGCCCGACTCGAGTATTTGATTCACTTGATCGTGTCATGTCTTCCTCGGGCGTCCCGGCTTCTTCTTCCATTCATATTCGCGTCATATATTTTCCTTACACTCCTTTCTTCGTTCATTTGCTCTACATGCCCAAACAATCTAAGCGTCCCTTTCTTAATCTTCCTCACTACGCTTACATCAGCCTTAAATTCTTTACGAATCTCAAAATTTTTCACACGATCATACATGGTTTTACAGCACATTCATCTCAGAGACGTTAATACCACTACTTTACTACTACTTTCAATACTACTTTACATTCCATAAATACAAAAAAAAACAAGAAAATACAACAATCACACGTATTAGAAACACTAGATCTCATAGTCAAAAACACATACAACAAGGAACCACAAACACAACATTTGGACAAAAAAAGTTCTTATACTATGTTACTAAAGTCTACAACGAAATCCGAATATCCTTCAAAAATCACAACAGCCATAATACATTTCAAAATCAAATTAAACACTAAGTACGTTACATTAGAAATAGAAAATATATTAACACCAAATACACACTAACACCGAAACCACTCAACTGAACTTAAAATACCTCACGTTAGAAGCACATCAATTTAATATAATATAATTTAATATTTTGTAAATGAAATCCTCAGTACGGGAAATTCCAGTAAGAAGATCATTATTTGTTATTTTGTCATGAAAAAAGAATATAATAAAACATTATTATTATTATTATTATATAAGTAATTATCTAATCGAATACGTAAACGTATTTTGATATAGTTAAATATTTAAAAAGCACGTCAACTCGGTTAACAATACCGGAAAAGAATGGACAATCTGGGACTTTTAGCTCCTCGTTTCCTCGAGAAACCAACAATTATTGTGGTCTAAAAAAGTCGTCCAAACAAGTTCATAATATAATAATTTCGAACAAACACCGCAAAAAAGGTTCTCATTTTCCACATTAAGTCTACACCTCGTTAAATGAGAAGTAACTGCATAGTCTTCCTTTCATTTGACATCCCCCGGAATGAGAGGCTGGAATAATAAAAGTCACGGCGTGATGCGATGGTTCCGACGCCGACGGCAGTCGCAACCTTTCACTGTGCTTTAATCCCCGTTCAGAGGCGCCCCCACCGGAGCGTTGGCCTAGCAAATAAAGTAAGAAATCAGCCATCTGACATTATGAACTGGTTGTGAAGCATTCTGTAAATGAAATTACTTTTATGCCATAAATGTCATCGTTCTTTTTACATTTCAATGGTATAATTTAGTATAATTCAGAAGAAATATTTTGTGCAAACCACTGTTTAATATATAAATATCTATATGTTTCCGAAGCGAAGCATCCCTCATCTGAATGCACAGTATACTAAAAAATAATGGCTTATAATAACATAGAAAAATAATAATGTAAGAATAGACAAATCACAAACATAAACAGAAATGTACAATAAGTAATGAAAGTAGGAAAGTAATTAATTAAAAATTTAAAAATAATATAAATTATTGTAAAATATTAAATTTATATTAGAAGTTAAAATAATAAGTGTTTTTTATTATTTTTTATTTTTAATGTAATAGTGATTTTTGATCTAAATCCTACTGAATGGGAATTATTTGATGATCATGTTAGGTTTATTTCAAGTATATATTTTTTAATACTACAGCTAAGAAGCACCTAAGATGTTTAAGTAATAATAATTATTCTGAATTTGCCAACCATATTTTGGAAACAAATCATTCTTTTGACATGAATAATGGTTTAAAATGTTTACATACAAATATTACTAGATAAAGTTGTAATTACAAAAATTATAAAAAATGTTAATAATCTTTTTAATTTCTGTTGTTTTTTTCGGTTTCGTGGTTCATTTGGTATGTGTTAATATTATCCTCTTCAATGATTAAAAACTAAAAAATAATTTCAAGTAAAGACAAATGATAAAAATTAGAACAATAATTTAAGAATATACAAAATATAAACATAAACAAAAATGAATTAAAGTAGGTAAGTAATTGAAATTATTTTTTAGAATTCATATATTCCCGAGGATGATAGCATTGCTTTCGAAACATGTAGAGATATTTATTTATTTTTATAAAAGTGGTGTAAACAAAGCACATTTTAAATTATTTAATTAATAATGACGCCACAAAGTTACCAATCGTTTGAAGAAATTATAAAATACTCTTAAATTTACTTTCACATTCATATATATATTTGGAATATTATAATGGTAATAACTATTATTATTTTTGTTTCCATGTCTGGTTATTTTCTTGATTTATTTATATTAAAAATATAATTTTAATTTCTAAAAATAATTTAAATATAAAATTTCTTCAAAAGCTGTGTAATTATTTTGTCGTATCATTATTAATAAAATGACTAAGAAATAAATAAACTGATAAATGAATTTATAATCATTTTGTATTAACCACTTTATTAATATACACATATCAACATGTTTCGAAAGCGATGTTTTCTTCATCAGGAATATATTAAATACTAAAAAATAATAATATCAAGTATGGACAAATGATAAATATAGAACACAATAAAGTAAAGATTGCATAAAAATAAACAAAAATTGATTAAATTATGTTTATAATTTGTCCATTCTTACATTATGCAGTGACATTACATTACATTATTACAGTTAGCAACCTGAAAGGTGCGTATTTTTCTGTGCTGACCTTTAAGTGATGGTATTTGTTCATAAAAATCGTAAGATCAGTTTGGACCGTCCTTTAAATACTTTTTACTACAGTTTGTCATAATCTTACAATGTGTTTGTTTCTTTCACAACTTCACGGTTCGTAAAACTTCGGTGGACCCGCGCTCAGTATAAAATGTATGAATTATTGTAAGAGTTACACTAGATAGACTCAAGTGGTAAAAGCATCCGTCTGGTGCCGGCAATGCCGATGCCGTCGATAAAATCGTAGGATATCCCCGCACGTTGCACCTCAGCAATGAAAGATGGTGGTGGAATACCATGTTTAAAATAATAAAAACAATATGACTCGAATTGGTACTAATCCAGTTCCCCACTTGTTTAACACACCACAGTTTCCAAAGTGATTTTTATGATCGGTTTTTATATTCATTACTCGTTTGCGGTAGTGGTATCCTACTTTAGTATCGACGGGTTATCGCCAAATCTTTCAATGTTGATATTGGTTTTATAGACAGCCCTGATGTTGTCAGATTCAATAAATTTAATATTCTAACTAGAACTACTCGATCTAATTTTTTTTTTCAACTTTAACAATAATTTCAGGACTGAGTCATTAAAAAATTCTCTTTTACCCAGACTTCACGCAAATGGTAATACATCTTCAGACATAGTAGATATTCAACTGCTCGGAATACAAATACAAGCAGACGATCATTGCATACATCCTCAACAATTATTAATATATATGTCTCGAGTATACGTATCAGTGAATGTGAGGTATGTTTTGAATATCCGCATCTGTAGCTAATTACTTGGAATGATACTTACACTATGTTATTCCTGTATCTGTTCGTTATTTTATCTATGCACCTACTGCGATGAGTTTTGCACCTGCGAGACTATTATAACTAACTAAATATGTAAAAAGGTGTATTTAATATAGTAAATAAATAAATACATACCTACATAATATATTAGTAGAATCGAGTACACGTATCAAACCAGAAGCCGTAGCAGGAATGATTTGACAATCCCAGTGAGTGCTACCACAATGTACAAAAAAACACACACCTTTCTTGGACCAAAAATCTACAATAAAATCTCCCCCGATGTTAAAAACTGCGAATTGTCATCCTTCGCCAAAAATATTACCAAATTGCTTATTGATCTGGGAAGAATGGAGTCCGAGAACTTGTCAAAAAATATTACTTAACTTTGTATATTTTTTCCTTTTTTTTCTAGTACAATTTCGAAACCCAGCGAAAAGAACTTCAACAATTAATTAAAAATAATGTAACACCTTACAACTCGATATTTTAATACCCACCATATATTTAATTCCTTAGAACAGGCAATATGTCTATCTAGGAATTAATATCGACCAGGCAAACATAATTCAACTTCAACTTACATGTACCTCAATTGATGATAAATTACGCAATTTCGCAATAAGTTTCGCAATTGCAAATGTTCCCAATGTAAATGTAAATACATATGTGATGACCGCGCCAAGGTACTGTGTTATGTCGTCTTCTATAATAATTAATTAATTAATAATTAATTAATTAATTATTAACTAATTAATTATTAATTAATTAATTAATTAATTAAATTAATTTATTAATCTTCTATAATAATTTATTCTTCTATAATAATTTATTCTTCTATAATTATTCTCACCCCACGAACCCCGATAATCGGGGTTCGTGGGGTGAGGAATTAGAGTCGTATATATTATTACGGGTTGCGTATACTGCCGTGATAATAAAAACACAGTAATTACCAAAATCAATAAAAATAAGTTGAAAATAGGAAGTATTGAATTTCGCGTATTTTACAAAAGACATAATTTAATATTACTAGTTTTTTGTATTAAAAAAACGGTGATACTGTTTTTGATGTTATTGGAATTTCATCGCAGTAAAAACGCAGTATCTCCGTGTCTGTAAGTAAAAACACAGTTTATACGTTGAAGTTACTGCGTTTATGCTTACATTTGTAAAGATATTGTGTTTTTATCTATCATCTTGAAATACATTCTCCCACCGCACTGTCTTTCACTCTATGGGCGTCCCTTAACCTAGATTTTTGTTTGAGTGGAGTTTATTAGGTAAAATTTTCGTGTTTCTATTGTTCTAAAATCTATTTTATTCTAAATAAACAAAGATGGAATTAGGTAAAATACCATTTTTGAATAAATCTAATTTAATAACTTTATTATTGAGATCTGCGGGTGTTTTGATTATTTTTTATTATTATGACAGCTGCTGTGTAAAATACTAAAAGTTTAAATAAAACTCGACCCTTCATTCTAGAGAATGACTCTCATGGTAATTACTGTGTTTTTACTTACCACGGCAGTATAATTATCACTGTCGCTGAATGCGCCACGGTTCCTCGATCAGCCCAGGTTTGTAAGGCTTGGACGTATGGATGAATTGAGTTCATTCGGGAAGCTCTTGACGCAGATGGGTATTTTTATTTTGTTAAATTAAAAACGAAAGTGTTTAACACTGATATTAGTGACGAATAATACAATGACCTAATGGCATGACTTTAATATCTTTACAGTAAGTTATTGAAAGGCTGTTATTTTACGAATAAGGCGGTTGACATTATTTATAGGTTTGACAGCTTGAAAAACATAGAATGGCACAATGAATTGCGTTATTTGACATATGCTTGTTTATGATTTGGTTGCGTTCACACTTGGTAATTTCTAATATAAATGGGTAATCACATTCTGAATAGAACTAAAATTGGATGAACGTAGAGAATGAAATTAAAATATAAAAAAATACTAATAATCAAATAATGATCTTAACATTGAAACTGAACAGTCGCAACGTTACAAGAATGAAGCCATGGGATAAAGAAGGACGAAACAATCATTCATTTGCTTATATACGTTCATAAGTCATGCTGTCTCTTTCATACTCGATTTTCCCTTTCACAGACAGACTTATGGTCACCACAATTATATATAGGTACTGTAGTTACAGAGAGTATTTTAAATCATGCTACTTACGTGCCATACAAATATCATGCATCAAATGTATTGTAATTATTTCTTGACACCGAAAGAATACGTGGAATGAAACCGTTGCTTTTTGGGGTTTTTCATTTGTGCCAGCGCTCAAATTATATTTTTACAGGTAGAATACTTCCCTTTCACACAGTCCTAGGTAATTAAAATATTTTTTTTTTATTTTAGATTATTTATGACAACAACGTAACTCGATTCAGTTCAAAAATGTTTACGTTTCATTTGCAACTTAGCAACAATGGTTAAAATGCAAGAACGTGATAATATGTTGCTGATTTATTTTAGAAATTTGAAATAGCGTACCTGTTGCTCTGTTTGAATCCAAACTGTTCTTATCCGTATTTTTTTTTATTTGCATATTAGTCACTGCGGTTAATCTTTCAATGATCTAGGTCGAGGGTTCAACCACTTTTTAAGTTAATATTCATGGAGATCAAGAATTTTTACTGACGTTTGTTTTAGTTTTTAAAACAGATAAGCACGCTAGCAAATCCAATTTGTCCTACGATCAAGATGTAAATTTTTAAAATAAATATTTTTCTTAATTTTAAATTATTAATCTCTCTGAACCCCGGCTCCAAGTGCAGTAGTGCCAGAAATAGTTGTTGAACAACTTTGCAAAAAGATATCAATCTAGGGCCATACAGCGCTCTTGTGGTTATTTTCACAAAACAGCGATTTACAAATTAACAAATAAAAAAATGTTTGTACGATAACATCCAAGTCTGAACCAAGATTTTTTTTTATGTAAGTAGTGTTTTTTCTCTCATAGCAGAAAAACACTATTATTTTAAAACCTGTTGAACTTGTATTACAAAAATAATTAGTGCTTGAATAAAAATTATTTCCTCAATAGACGTGTAGTTATTTTGTGGCGTCATTGTAAATAAATTTAATATTAAGTATTTTGTTTATACCACTGTCTAAAATATAAATCGAAGCTTTCCTCGTCAGGATACACAGTATACTAAAAAATAATGACAAGTGTTATTACAGACAAATGATAAACATGGGAAATAATAATGTTAACAAACTAACTAACAAATAATAATGTTAGAATATAAACATAAACAGTAAGTTCTGAAAGGTAAAGGTAAGTAATTAATTAAAAAGGTAATAAATATTAAAATATATATATATATTTATTATAAAATATTGAATAATAGTAAAAATATCGTTAATCTATTTAATACTAAAAATTGATATTAAAAGTTCCTAAATTACATAGCTTACTAGAAATTGACAATATTGATCAACCTATTAGACCTTTAGTTTCTAACTAATTATCAATAGAATAATTTTGGATAGCAATGTTTTTAAACTAAAATATGCAATTAAAAATTCTCTTGAATTAGTTAATCATTTAAAAACTATATATATCCCGAATAATGCACTTTTACTATCATTTGTTGAGGTAAATTTATTTCCTTGTGCTTCGCTTGATAAATATAAAATTATTATTAATTAATTACTAAATTCTTCGAATATACCTAAAAACTTGTCACGTTATTTATATGAATTATTAAATGCTGTTTAAAAGCAAAACTTTTTTCAATACTGGTAATATTATTTTTAAACAAAGTGATGGTTTACCAATGGGTTCTAGTATTAGCCCTTTGTAGGTGATTTATTTTAAAACAATGTTGAGAATGAGATTTTTAATGGTTCTGTTTATTATTAAAATATATGTAGATGAATTATTCGTTATATGGACAGGTACTGAAAGACATTCATTGTTTTTATGTTTAATTCGTAGATCTCCATTTAATTTTTAATTTAATTAATTTTTTTTTTAAATGCTGAAAGACGACATAAAATTTTTCATAATTTCCTAAAAAAACTCCATAAAAAGATTAAATTTACCATAGAAACAGAACAATATTCAAACATAAATTTCTTTTTTTCTAATTTTGAAACTGTCAATACATGGAGGAATTCCATATTAAAATGAATTTTTAATAAAAATATAAAAAAATCATTTTATAAATTTCCTTCATTTAAATATTACCATTGTTAATAATAAATATTTAACTGTAGTAAAGTACTTATACAGACATAGTTATACTTAATACGTGTAATGATCCTTTTCCTCTAAAATTTTCAGCTTTTCATTGACTACCGAAATATGTCGAAACTTATATATTGCGCCTGGTTTAAAATATATAAACTGTAGTTTATTATCAAACAAAATTTATGAATTCAGCGAAATAAAACTTAATTACGAAAATAAAACTTTTAATTACGAAAATAAAACTTTTAATTACGAAAATACAACTTTTAATTACGAAAATAAAACTTTAAATGCAGCATGGCATTATTGAACCTGGATCCAAAATAATAAATTTCAGTTAGACAAACTTTATTACGTAATATACAGCTGGATTAAGGCGTACCCAACAAACTTCGATGACCAGAGACGACATGCTAAAGGTTTTTTTTAAATTCACCGGTGACATGATGGCATTTATATTCCAAAAAAGCTCAAAAATCACTGGTTAAATTTTATCAAGTTTTCGTGATACACCCTATTTTTTTATTTTTTTGTTTCGAATTTTTTTTAAATGATATTTAATGGAGACATTTATATGGAGTAGTTACATTAGATCACCATACTAGGTGGCTGCCTGTTTCACGGTGACCAATGGAGTATAGTTAGTTTGTCTGAAGTCTAATGTAAACATGTGGATTTAGTATATAAACATGCTGTAAATTGGAATAATTATAAAATAATGTACAAGATAGAAAGGAGAAAAAGATACGCATAAGGATTAGATCAAAACATAATTTTTTTATATATGTGCATGCATGCACACATGTGCACGTGGTGCACACATACATACACACGTAAACACATACGCACATATACATATATATGTACACATATATAAGACGCACCCTTTCGCATACATACATATACACATACATACACATGCAACATAACTTGGTTTTAGCATTAAAATGAGAAATTTATTAATGCTGGAAGTTTGTATAAATATCTATTGAGACTGTGACTAACGAACGATAACCTGGGAGTTATTAAAGTTCCGCTCCCCTGTCGGTTAGAAAAGTCCCTGTTAGGTGAGTAGTCGGAAGTTGGTTGTCGCGGGCGGGTAAGTCGGCTTTGAACTGGTTCCGTGGTTCACCGCTAGGGTGCCGATGTGATATGCTATAATCACAGCCTGTAATCTACCCGTAAATATTTACCGCTGCCAAATACTTATGCTTATTTTAATTTATTTGGCATTTAATTCATAAATTTATTTTATAGAATGTTTGAAATTAAGTTTTTTTATTCTACGTTTGGAAGAAAATAAATTATATGACATTCATAATTAAATAACGTAATAGTCTTATATTTAGGTATGAAAACAAATATCAAATAATATGCAGTATTACTGTAACAAACTTAAAACTCATCCTTTTTTTTGAAAATACAATCAAAAACATAATAATTAAAACGTCGAATGATTAAAAAACCGATGCATTTTGTTTCTTTTTTCATGACTTATACAGCATATTTCTTTTAGTGCAAAGAATTCTGATCGTAATTATCTGGTAAGGGTGATAATTTTTTTAATTAACAAATTAATTAAAATTTATTTTGTATTCACCGTTTTATTAATATACACATATCTACATATTTCGATAGCGGTGCTTTCTTCGTGGAATATATAGAAAACTAAAAAATAATAATGTAAAGTGTAGACAAATGATAAACATAGAACATCATAATGTTAGAATAGATGAATTATAAACATTAACAATAATTTATTAAAGTCGGAAAGAAATTAATTAAAAATTATTATTAAACATTGAATAACAAATAGATATTAAAAATAAATTATTTTTATTAACATAATAATTAATTATAAATATTTATACGAGAGATAGATATTTAAAAAAATATGTGATTCACTATTAACGCATTTTCTGATTTCTAAAATTTAAAATTTGTCTAATTGTAATCCGATTGTATTTGTATGTAAAAATGTTAAACCTTTATTTATATCAAAAGAATGATTGGTTTCTAAAATACGATTTGCAAATACAGAATAATTGTTATATTTAAACACCTTAGGTGTTCCTTAACTCTAATACAGAAATTTCTAGAAGTCTTTCGTGTGCAAAAATAATAACTTCTATTAGCTATTTAATTTCCATAATTAGAACTAAAGATGAAAATGAAGGCATTGTATATGTTTCCCAGCATAATATAAGAGATGAATCAATATTAGATACAAGCAATCGGAAGAAACGTCAAAAGCACGTGGCAGCATGAAGCATTGTTTATTGACGTTAGCCGCTGACAGCGCGGAGGTTTGGGACGGGCGGGGGGGGAGGGAGGGCGGTGACGGCCACGTGGTGTTACCAAACACCGCTGTGGGTGGCGCGGGCCGTTCTGCCGACAGACACCTGTTGCGATCCCCACCCCTCCCACCCTCTGAGTAGGTTGTCAGGTGGCATTCGCGACCACGAGGACTGAAAGCGGGAAAATTTGAATGCGTTATGTTGTTTTTTTTACGTTTTGATTTTTTAAGGTTTTTGTGGCGTTATTACTGTTAATTTCATATTCGCATATTTATATTTTACTCAACCATCTTTTTTTTCAAGAAGTTTTGTAGGAATTAGAGAAATATTATATTAGAGATAAATAGTCTTAATTTTATTATGATTTTCAGTGTTTCTTAAAGTTTTAAAATTATACATAAATTCCCTTTTTAAATTTTGAAAACATTCCCTGAAGAAACATTTTTGTATTTTGACTGTAAAACAGAAAGCTATTTAACACTCCACACATATACTTTAAAGATGAAAGATATATGAAGTCTATAAAATAAGATAACTTTTCCAACTGGCTGTTTACTGCCACGTTATTCAAACCTTTTCCCGCCAAACGTATTCATCCCGCTTCGCCCACCAAACTCCCCCGCTCGCTGACGAGATCACGTGTGCAGCCTCTGGGCGGGGATGTCCATCTGCACGTACCCACCCGCGCTGCTTTCAGAAGAACAGTGGGGGGAGTCTATTCATATATCATCACCAACTGACAGTTACCGCGGACTTGTCTATGAAGTAGCTATTATCCAATATTAATCTGAAAACAAATTCATCTTTGGCCGCATTGTCCTATAGAAGGCTAAACGAGGCCGAGCCGGGAAGACGTAGATCCCGAAATGACCATAATGCGGCTAATTATATCCATCCTCCAGGTGAGCGAGCGGCAGGCTCGCAAGCAGCGTAACGTATGTAAATAGGTCCCGCCCCTAAGGGGGTGTGCCCGCACGCGGAGTGGGGTGGCACCCGTGACAAAACTAGGTGGCGGGAGGGGTTGTAAAATGATAAAAATGGATCAATACTCTGCCCGGGGGTCGCCCGGGTCGCGCAGGCGCCTTCACCCTGAGCGGAAATTAGAATGTGTCTTAACTGAATACCCGGGAGAACCCCGGCCCATATTCTGAGCTCCGCTCGACGCACCCGCTGGTCCCGCGCTGCGCGGGACGCGGAACCGACGGCCGCCGCGCTTTCCCGAGTGAACGGGACGGCGGCGCAACGTGGGCCGCGAGCGGGTGCGGACGGTTAGCAGCGTGGTCCTCCCGCGCACCCCCGCCTTCTTCCTCCGGGGGGCGGCACTGCGGAGGGCGCCTCCGACTTGATACTCGCAGCTCCATAACATTTACGGATCTTCGCCGAGTCGGACGCGTCAGCACCCGAGCCTTGTTCGCTGGCCGGAAATTTTCGATACCTTGTTTCGCCTTCGAATGCCGGAAGATTGTGGTGGTTGTTGCTGGTGGCGGTGAGATGCGGTGAAGCAGCATGGGGACTGCGGCCCGCGTGGCCGCCCTGCTGGCGTTCAGCCTGGCGTTGCTCCCGGGGCCCTTGGCGCTCGCGGGGTGAGTACCCTTTACCATCACCACGCCCGACCATTCTCACTCACACCCACCACCCATCCGCGCACGACCCATCAACCACTCAAACATCACCTTACGATCGCTTGCAACTACGGACAATACTAGGATGCCTAATAAAAGTTTATAAAGTTGTCTCAACTAAACACGCTGCGCCACCTCCCACCGCCGTGACACATACGCCCATCGCGGAGAATACCTCTTCCTCTTGTCTTCCCCTCACTTACCTTCCTGCTCTCTGCTCTTCGAGCAATTTATTATTTACGTAATGACCATTTTAAATAAAATAATTTTTTTTTAATAATGATGGACGCTACATGCGGTTCCGCATTAAAAAAAAAAATATTGATAAAAAACCATAATAAAAAATATTTTGAAAATAATGAACACGGTTTTAATTTTTTTTTTTCTAAAGGTGGTTTCATGAATTATTTTTCTTAAAAATTATGAAACATTTTGAAAGTAGGTAAATATAACATATAAATATATATACAAACATATTTTAAAAACATTAAACCCACATATCAATACAGGTGTATCACACCTAATAAAATGTGCGATTCATCTACACTAATTTAAAACATTTATACATATGTAATTTAACACAAAAAAAAATAACTTAAAAAGTGTTGAAAAGTAAATAAAACACATATTTGATTCAATTATAGATGAAAATCAGTTTTACGATATTGGGTTTGGCGTCCAAATCCCGGGCGTTAAAGTCCCTAACAATATTACCATTACCGGCAGATGTTACCGCCGGGCTACCTAGCCACTAACCATGTTCTATCCGCTTAATGTCTGCCCCACTTTCAATATTTATGTCTATTTAATGCAATGAAACCATCTTTCCATCAGTTGTTCCTGAAAATCTACAGCAAATGAAAAAACAACCTCCCAAAAAACAAACCTCTCATTTACGAAACATATTTTTCTAACGTTCACAAAAAATTTCCACAGATAACATTATACATTTGATAATTGCCTATCATTTAGATATACCCCTTAACAACTGATATATGATGTGTTTACATTCTGTTAAGTTATCTAATTTTGTTTTATAACGGTAGGTTTTTGCAATGCTGATTAATGACATAAACATTATATTGTAATAAACAAAATGTCTACTTCCACTTTGTTTTAAAAATTGTGAAAAATTGAAGCTTTATATTTTGTCTGACTGTCAACAAAAACAAAAACAATTTATCGTTTGTTTTTAATTATCTATAAACATTGAAATAAGTAATCAACGAACAAAACTTCAGAGTGATGTAAGACTTGTCATTAAAGTGTTTTTTTTTCAAACTAAACCAAAGCAATATCTCTTAAAAATTCTTCCTATCGGAGGGAATTATAAAGAACTGCAGTTCGTATATAACACGTTTTGTTTTAATGTAAACGAGACAAGACATACATACCCATGTAAGAATGTGACGTACGCTAATGACAACAAATAATAACATTCAATTAAAGCCAACACTTGTAGTAGTAACCTCATCATAACAAAACAAGTCATTATCAGCTGATATAATGACATCACCCTAATTGACATTTGCGGCAATATCTTCTCCACTCATTGTAGTACTATAAAATGTATTTATTTTCAGGGAAACTCAACCATTTTATTTTATTTACATTGCTTAGTTATCTGAAAGAACGACGTGTTTTAAATAAACAATAAACAGTAAATAAACGGAGATGTGAGTAAGTAGGTACGTGGAAGAAAATAAACTTACATCTCTTTGCTGGAAAATTAAAATCACTACATCTTCGAAAATATTGTTGCACATCTTTGCCGTTCTCTAGAGACTTAGAATTTCTTTACATCGCGATTAAATACCTCTCAAGGCGTTATTATTCTGCATTATTAGAATCGGAAACCATTTTTCGAATAGTATCTACAAGTGGCGTGTACCCCAGCTAGGCTAAAAAGCTGTACCTATTTTAAGAAACAGGAACTAGTTATGACAAAAAACTAAAAGATTTTTTGTCAACATCTTTTTTTTCCGTGAATTTGGTAAGAAACTTCTACGCTCATTTATTCAGTTAGCCACAAAGATCAGCCAAAGACCATATTAAAATGGCCATTTTGAAATATCGTATCAGCAATAATTCATACCCGAATATTAAAAACAAATAGATAGAGCAATGCATCTCGCTGCTACATAGCTATAATTATAATTTAATGCGTTTTTTAATAGACCAACAGATTTGTCATTCCTTCAAAAGATTGGTATTTACTTTGTCACGTCATTATTAATAAACAAATTAAAATTTACTTTGTAATCTCACAACTTTATTAATACATACTAAACATATTTAAAAAGCGATGCTTCCCTCATCAGTATGAAGAAAACATCGCTTTCTAAAAATGTTGACATGCAGATATTAATAAAGCGGTGATTACAAAGTAATTTATTACTCATTATTAAATCGTGGTGACACAATCACAATGATATGAAAGGATATAAAACCCAGGCTTTCATGAATTAACAGCTCCCAAACAAAACATTGTGATAGCTGCCAATAAATATGGAATAAAAAATGGAGAACAATATTGACAAATCTTGAATTTGAGATATGATATCGATGAAGATGACAAAATTGAACTGGTCTCATTAGCTAAGTTGGTTAAGCGGTTGCCGCGAATAGGCAGAGGTCCTGGGTTCGAGTCCCAGATACGATTGAAATCTTTTTATTTTCTGTCGTTTTTTTTCCGTTTTCATGTTTCATTTAGGTTATGTTAATATTGTTTTCGTCAATGATCAGATAGTATTAAAGTTTTGTCTTGAGAGTTCCTTATGAGATATACAATATCCTCATCGGTAA
This sequence comes from Halesus radiatus, assembly GCA_022606495.2. Taxonomy (NCBI): domain Eukaryota; kingdom Metazoa; phylum Arthropoda; class Insecta; order Trichoptera; family Limnephilidae; genus Halesus; species Halesus radiatus. The sequence continues at coordinate 10,412 of JAHDVE020005274.1, read as the reverse complement.
GATTTATTTATCCTCATGGCCATAAATATAGTCATATTTTCCAATTCAGAAAACTCTTCTCAACATAAATTTTTCTCTGACTTCATCATGTTGATTTCTTTCTAAAGTTCCGTAAGTTTCTTTCTTCCACATATCTCACGGTGTTATTTTTGGACGTTTGCAGAACCTGCCGCTGTAAGCCATGTTTAATCTGTGGTGACATCCGCATTACTTTATCTCTTAATCCCAAAATATTTGCATTTGTATTGACATGATCCGTATTGCATTCCCCGTTGGATGATAATCATTCATATTGTACATGCTCATTCTAATTAAGGAAAATGTTGAATTTACCACAACAGGTTATTACGATAGCTTATTACATTCACAATTCTCAGAATATATATATATATATATATATAGATATATAGAGTTTGTAAATAGTAACATTTTGTACATAATTTAGTCTGAAAAGTAAATATGTTAGTTGTAAGCCTCTATCACTAGTTTTAAGTCACTAGCTACAGGTCTAAGTTGTAAGTCGCCAGCTATATAAGTCTGAATTAGGTATTTTCTAGTTACAAATCTTAGCTGTAATCCATTAGTAATTAATCTAATATGTAAATTATTATATATAAGTCTAAGTGATAAGGTATACGTTAGATAAATTATGTTAAGCGCCTTTGAGGTGATTTTCTCACGAAAACGGCGCTATAATAATAATCCATTTATGATTATTATTATTATTGTATAATAATAATTTGCTTTATCTTACTGGATGACCTTTTTAGACCTGTTTCAACAAATTTCACATTGTTTAACCTGAATATTTTCATTTCTAGATATTAGAAATCGATCCACTTTACGAAACCTAATCAGTTTTCTGATTATGAGATTATTATCAGATAAAATCACTTCTACATAGACTACTGCGGAACATTATACCAATAAATTATCGTTACATTATATTGACAGTCAAACAAATGAGAACGTTTCTTTAGGTGTAAATAATTATTTTTTCTAATATATGAGTTGCCTAGTGATCTTAGCGAGATGACATGCATCAAATTTATAACGACCAATATCTGAGAATCATATTTACAGTATGACTATACTTTAATATAATTCTGCAAATTGCATTAAGAAAAACTGCAATTTGTGCCATGTTATTAATATTGAAAAAAAAACGTTTTCGTTACATCACTATTCAAGTCTATTTGGCAAGTCAATTTATAATTAAAATGGATCGCATAATTTATAATAACAGTTCAATGTAAAAAAATTATAATCCACATTCAAATGTAAAAAGAGACTTAAAAAATACTTTTTCATAATACTTTCTCAGCAACAAAGATAACATTCTTACTTTAGTTTTTTTCCGTAAATAACAATTCCATGGTAATATTTACGCACTACCATTACATTAAATTCAGTTATGTGTACGAATTGAACCAAAAAATACATATTAAATAATAAATAAATTGATGATACAAATTGAAATTACGTTTATAGAATAAGAGTTTTTTTTAATACTTTTGTTTAAATAATTTCCAAAATATCATGCTTTACTAATTGTTTATGTGTTCAATTTATAGAACTCAATTTATTTTTTTTAAAAAACTTAATGTAAGTGAAATTATATATTCACCACTTCTCAGTATGTTCATATTATCAAAACATATAACACATTTAAATAAATCAATTAAGAAAACATTATCATTTAAATACGGGGAAACACATTATTAATATAAAAACCTCAAAGAATAGAGTATATTAATTATTTTCTAATTAAATCGGTTTTGTCGATAATAAATCATTATTTTTAAAAACCCGTCTAAATTAGAACGGGTGAGAGAAAATAAAATCAAATAAACAAATCGTCACAATGTGCATTAACCGCAGTTTGAAAATAGCCTTGACCGCCGAAACAACTGTTACAATAATAAAAACTAAACACAGTAAAATAGAATATTTCAAGATCAGCTGTTACAATAATAAAAACTAAAAATGCTTGCCGAACTTAATAATAACATTATTTAAAAAAAATCATATTTACAAGTTATTTAGCTTTCAAGTACCAAAACAGTTTAAACAAATATGTACCAGTATATCATTAACGGAGAGACTCCGAACGTTAATAAAGACAAGCTGCGAAAGTCGTACGAAAAACGATCGCAGAAGGTTGCATGATTCAATCAAGCATCTCGAATTACCGATCCAAAGATATTAGTTAATTATTTGGAATATATTGGATAAAATTCATTTCCCCAAGATTCAGACACAACATTGACTCTTGTACTTCACAAAAAGGGTAGCATAAACTCCTGCAATAAACTGAGCCTGTTTTATTTTATTTCTTCCCTTTCTCTTCTTGTTTACAAAATAAATATAATTATTGATGCACACATTAGTTTCTCTATAATCACTAGTCATAATATATTGTAAACATGTTGACGAGAAGTCTCTAGGAGAAAAACAATGTTGGTTTAATCATTGTAAACATCGCCATTAATTTTATTACGATCGGATGTATTTATAAAACCCTCGTATTACTCAAATTCGAATGTTATGACATTGTAAAATCACAGAAAGTTCAATACACTATTCATTAAAATTGTAGATAATTATCTCTTGCAGCAAAATTTTTAAATCGTTATTTCATCACATACTAGCTGATGTGTACTCGCCCTTGCTCGAAATTTTTTTTTGGGAAAATAGTCATTATATTGTGAATTCTTGCTTGTTGTTTCGGTGCCATTTCGATGCGACAACTAAAGTATTGCCTTGTGACAACTATTACTATCTCTAAACAAAGAAACATTCATTTGATAATTTTATTTCATTCTCAATATTCTTTTTTTTTTAATGTCTAAATAATAAAGTTCTTAAGTAGGTACCTACTTGTGTTTTCCATTTTAAAAATATTTTACCCATTCTTCTTTTGAATGTGTAATCTGTGGATACAATACAACATGGCGGGTTCGATGCTTTTCATACTAATTTTAAAACGTTATAGCGACAGTTTTACAAATTCATTCAAACTACACTCTAAACCTTTCCGGCACTAATAAGAACAAACAGGGCTATTTTCAGTGAAACCGGTCGAGTAATTTTCGAGACAATCGAGAACAGACAGACAGATAAACATTCATTTTATATAAAGAGTCCTTATATAAAATGTCCGTTACATATATAACTTTACCGTTCTGCTACCATCAACGTTTTATTTTAATCTTCAATTTCATCTAATTATTACAGCCAACGTGAGATTTTAATTATACTAAAGTGTTCTTCAACGGAAATAATCTCTCCACCAAGCCTTCCATTGAAATACTCAATAAGATCTTAAGTGGCCAGCTCAGGCACGAGAGCTTTATCGAAGCGAGTGCTTGACCCGGAGCTTCTTCGTATTACCGTACTTAACTGTTGACCCTTTACAAGTCACAAGTGCACCCCTCTAGTGAGCTCGGCAACTACTATCGGTCTTAAGTCCTTGAATGCCTGAATAGTTCGTGGACTCGATTTACTAAAACGGATATTTCGTCTGATTAATTTATCAAATTAATAAACGGACTTTTATAGTGTTTTATCACTAAATACAGACTACCGCCGAAACAACTCAACTGCATTTAAAACACATCATCTTACAATTAATATGTTTTTCAGCAATCACATAAACTTAATTCATTTGTTTATGTATTTACTTGATTATCCGCCCACCTGGGCTTTTACATGGATTTTAGAAGATGATATAAAGAGCTACAGAAAATTACAAGTACAAAGGGTTTCTGACACATAAAGGAATGAACAATCTTTTTCAAACGTTTAACAGTGACATAAAAAAGAAAAGCAAAACAATATTAAACAAAACATTATCCAATCTACAATAAATACATATTGTAGGATTCATCGAAGTACTGGTATAGATGACGTTTTACCGTATAAATGGAGTCAGCAAATACATCAACAACACCTCAAAACCTGTTGTCCAGATCATGCATTCTATAGGTTAATAAATGAGACCGATAGTTGGTTATGTAAGTATTGCAGAAAAATGTTACAGTATGTCTTGGGTTCCTCGTGGGTACATTTAATTTATTAGTGGCGAGAATGGCAGGTCTGTCAATTAGATTGTTAATAAATATTTATAACACTACTTCTGAAAAAATTCTCGTGTCAGAGTCCTGTCCTAATGTAATGTAGAGAGTAAATTTAAGTTACTTTAGAATAATAATAGATACCGCTATTTACTATTTTGTTTTACATTAAAAATAAAAATAAAATGGTAATTCCTCTCAAGAATACCGCACCTGCAGACATGAACGCTTGTCCAGCACCCGTCAACAATTTCGTTCCTCTGGTGTGTCTGGCAGTCTCTGTTTCTCCTCTCTCCTCTAGTATTATAATCTTCAAGAAAAAGATTGTGTCTTTAAAAAGAACCTCCACCATGCATCCTTGGAAATAACAAACATTTCCGTGTCATTTCATATTTTAAATATAAATACAATCTACCGATTGACATCTTTGTTGTTAATCATGTAAGCGTCGTTGGAATGCAGTTGCATTAATTGAAAACGACTTTCTCAAATGTGACACATATAATAAAAATAATAGAAATTTAGATGTTTGATTCACACTAAAAACAATGTGTGTTTTTTTAAATGAAACAAAATTTCAAAACATTTTTATTTTAATCCTCAAGGAAACATTCTTTGGAAGTAAGTTACTATGTAATTTAATTATTACTATTAATATCAAATTGAATCGAACGTTAAGCGAACTTGTTTTTATAATATTGCGTTCCTAAAGAAATGGTTTAAAAAATTAAATATGTATATTGTCTATAAAATTTCTCTAAGGCTGTCAATTTTTTTAGATTTTTTTTTACAGTGGGAGGCCCTGAAAGAAACAATTTCCTTCGAGGCCTATATTATCTTTAAGGATGCGTGTGGAGGGTCTTTTAGAGGATAGGTAGGAGTAAACTTAGGTATTGACGGCACCCATGTTGTAGGATGGGGGAAACGCAGAGGCCGGCAGATCATTCCATAGTCGAGCTGTTGAACACAAGAACGAGTCGTAGAAGCGACTCGTTCTCATGTGACAAATGTCAACCGTGTGGAAATGTTGAGCCCGCGTTTGGCGTATTTCCCGACTATGCACCAGTGCCGAAGGGAATAATGACGCTAGTTCCTCAAAGCATCTTCCATTAAAATACCGGTAAATATATACTCGTAGAATATTTGCGCACGTTCCAGAGTGGATGATACTCTCAGTATCGTCCTGGTGAAAGACCACCATTCAGAATGGAAACGTTGCTTGAAATGGTTTTTAGCCGTGTTTGGTGATCAGATCTGAATAGCCAGGTATTTCCCCACCTTCCTCTTCCTTCCCCTCCCCAATACCTTCAGCCTTACAACATTCCCCAATTAGGATCGCCATAGTCTCACTGGCTCCAAACGGTTGGGAGCAGTTGGGACTCTTGTGGGGTATTCATATAATTTTTTTATGTTTTTTTTTAATATGTTTTAAAAGCACTGCTTTAAACAAAGTAAGTCTTATTAATTTAGTTCCTATGTACGAGTACATCAAATTTATATATTCGCATTGTTCTCCTGCTAAAGTGACTTCAAAAAAACATTTTTTAAAATATAATTAAAAATTATTCAAATAATAATCTGCTTTAATCTCGCACTAAATCAGCATTTCCATCTAGAATTGAATTATTCCATACATCATGTTTTTCCAATAATACCTGCCCGTTCTGTAATTTAATTCCGCGGTCGACTTTTAACAGATACAATATTATTCAATCTATCAAAATAACACCCATTTTACATTTAAACTCGATTCGGAATGGTATTCTGAATTTAAATTATTAATAATACCATATAAATGTTTCCATTGATTGTAATATTAGACAGGGAAACAGTTATTTTGGCACTTTCACGAGAGCGTAATATAACGTGAAACAAATTTATTTTACTTCAACAAAATAAATATATTAGGTACTAAGTACAACTTAAATATAAGCGAACACGTTTCGTAATATTTAACTGGTTGAAGCTAAAAATACTTCCTTATCCATTCACACGTTTATTTTTTAGTCTGTTAGTGCAATATTTATTTATTTGTACTAAACATACAGCTTTTAATACAGATTTATATACAAAGGAAGTTTAACAAAAGGTAAGCCAATAAAGTTTCTTATGCTAAAAGTGGTTAATTACACATGTTTTAATAGAAAAAAACACAATAACAAGGAAGGGGAGAGAGGAAGAGGAAGATAGGATCGGGACAGGAGATGCTCTCGATACATTTTATACTGGTGCATCAATTTATGGTCGTACGTATTACTTCGGTTCGATATTTTGAGAGGGTATTGTGAAGAATGTCGATATTGTGAAATTGTGCGTTATATTGCGCACAAATACGGGGAATTGGAGAATTTATCCTAAGATTGGTCCTGCATGCATAGTTCTCGAAACCAATTGGTGCATTTACTCGTAATTATAATAAAACTTCCATGAAGGTACAAGAAGTAGTAATAGGTTTTAAGCACCCCTGAGATGATCAATGTCTATTACTAGTGTGCTTTCAATGTGTATTGAAGTGCGATTGACGCGCTATTGACGGAATTTTAATCGACGCGAAATACTCGTCAAAGATCTCAGTACTATTTTATGCTTCAAAAGCGAGAAATTTTGCTTAACACACCGTTTCAAATGTTATATTTTTATAACATTCAACGTTAACCGTTGATATTTTTAACGTCACTTAGAGACAGTTTGTCAACCTTCTTTTAACGCATATCACAAAATAGTCGTTAAACTATCCCCGTGACCCTTGTATATTTCTGCTTTGCTATGCTTTCCTGTTAACCTTTTCCGGTTTCTTCTTCCATTCACATTCGCGTCATATATTCTCATTACACTCTTTTCTTCGTTCAGTCGCTCTACATGACCAAACCATCTAAGCGTCCCTTTCTTAATCTTATTTATTACTCTTTATTGTTGCATTCTTTACGAATCCCAACATTTTTCACACGATCATACATGGTTTTACGAAACATTCGCCTCAAAGATCTCATTTCTACAGCATTCAGTTTACATTAATCCTTTCCATGCCTCACTGCCACACATCAGAGTGGGTATCACCACTCCATTGTGGACTGCTATTACTTGTACTATTTGTTTATGCATTTCGTAACATTTCATTCTGTACTTTTTTTCAATTTGTTATCTCTTTCAAAGTTGGATGAATAAGCGTCTAATTGATACCAAGATAAATAAATAAATATCGCTGGATGAATGGATCATGTGCAGCTGTAAATATTTGCGGAAAGCTGTAAATTTGCGGCGTCAGGACGTTCCATAAACAATTCATTCCGCTAAAATATTCCATTGGAGTGTTCTCATTTTACAAAGTATATAATATGTAGTTACAGAATGAAAATGTAAACTAAATAGAGAACATTCCTAAATTTATAAAATATTAAATTATATAATAAATTTATTTCTGTATTTAGATTTTTTTTTTATTCGGATTTTTAGCAAATATTGCCATTTTTTATTCTTCGTACATACATAGATATTTGCAAAACTATGTTATTTTTTATTTATTAATGATTTTGATTAATTAAACCTAACCTTTCTTATTTTTCCCATTTAAATAAATTTTCACATACCTTTTTTTATGTTACAGCTCAAAAGAGCACCCCTGTATGTGCTCAGTACATACAGGAGAACTATACCCAACCCGGTTGAGCAACGTTGTGAGGCATGTTAAGGAGAGGGCTGTAGGAAAAGATTTGTTAATGGGGGTCTTGACGGGGCCCGGATTATATGTAGGAGGAAAGAGATTCTCATTTTAGCACTTTAAAATGTTTAACTATTATGAAAAGTTTTTACTGTAATTCCAGCAGGCATAATTATCTCCATGTGATATTTTGTCCATGTGTAATTCTAGTAGTGTTATATTGGTACGTGAAATACACACCTGTGTAATTTCGTCATGTGACCATATTCTCAGTATCCAGTTGGTGAAGGACCACCATTCAAAATCAAAATCAAATGTCTTCTGCCGTGTTTGCTGACCAAACCTGAATAGGGAGTATTTTTCAACTTTTCTAATTTCTATCCCTTCTACGCTCCTTTTATCTTCACGACAAACCTCATGTTGGGACACCATAGTCCCATTGGCTGCTGATAGTTGGAAGCAGTTGAGACTCTTGTGCGGTATTCACATTAAAAAATGTATTTTTAGAAGGTTGATTTATTTTACCGGAAGAAAGAAAAATTCTACATAAATTCTAGCACGTCCACAATGTACTTCCACGAGTTTATCTCGTCAATAAAATTGTCGTATGTACCTATATGTTTATAATTTCCATGTGAAGCAAACACAACTAGAATTCACTATGAAAAATAATTCATTGTATGAGAATGTTTACATTTGGATTGATGCAATTGCATGTTTTTTTTTATTCAAGCTTTCACGCTTTGATTCCATTTCCGTTAGCACGCTGCATCAAGAGGAAAGACGAATTAGATTATTTCATTTCATTTCCCCTTGCATTTTTAAATGCGCGCCAAATTAAGTCACGGGGATTATTAACTTGGAAGACTCGGTCGGAGACGGTTGTTGAATTGTTGTATTTGTCGAAACTTTTATTTAGAATTTTTACCGCGAACTGTAAAGCTTTTAGAAATCTATTTAAAATTTAAAAAATAAAACAATAACTTTGTTTTACATCACTTTTATTTATACTTTAGCCGACGCGACGTTTTGCCTATATAGAATGCCGGCAATCATTACATTGAAGTGAATGTGGCCTAAACTGTCTTCTTTATCTTAAATAAAAATACAGGCACTAGTTTACAAATAAATTTAAATAAAAGTCCAATCATTAAATTATTCCCAATAAACAAAGTACACACCCTTCCCGGTCAGCAGGTACCTGCTGATCTCCCACCCTTGGCCCTCCACTCGCCTGTTTGTATCAATCTATAACACATGTGTATCTTAGTTCATAGTTTAGTTGTATACTGCCCTGAAGAAGCTATGGTAGTAGCGAAACCCAGTCGGCTAAAGTATAAATAAAAGTGATATAAACAAAGTTATTGTTTTATTTTTTTTAAATATAATGTCACATCATCAAGTTACCGCTTCATATGAAAATATACTATTTAAAATTGTTCATCCTATTATATTAAAGTATTCAATAAGATAAACGGAACGCCGTGGTAACTTCATTTATTTGTTAATTATATTCAACCTAAATTTTAAGTACTCCGTTTGTTTTTAACTACTAATATTAATTTTATTCCTTTTTGGATAATTAAAAATCTTTTATTTCGTTAAAAGACTTAAAAATAAAAAAAAAATAAAAAATATCTCACGTAATTTTTTTATTAGTGAAACAAGAATATTTATGAAAAAGGGGCGTGTCATAAAAAATATATTAATATTACTTTGCGTTAATATAAATACGTCACAAAATGAAAATGACGAAAATTCAAACATTATTGCAGCGCTTGTCAAAAATTAATAAGTTCGTAAAACATTATTTTTGAAAACATCGTGTCAATCGGCTCCCGCTTGTTGAGACTAATCCTATAAAAGTTCAAACCGATGAGTTCGCCGCCGCACTACTGCCTTAATTGGTCGCTTGTCCGCCCAGGGCTGATGGACTATGGGACATTGGCTATGGGCTAGAGGCTATATGTGGCCTGTGGGTGGCGCTCACTGCCACCGAAACGCAATTGCAAACACCGTTGCGCTGTTAGTGCATGGATTAAAATAAAACCTCGGTGATTGATTGTCTGTGTTTGATATAAATCACTGTAATTTTTGTGTTTTTATAAATAAAAAATCCAATTTATCTATTTGCATCAAAATACGTGGGTGTTTTTTTTCGAAAATATTTTAACGTGTTTTTAGAAAGCTACTACTTATTGACATGTAGATATGAACGCTGTAAGTACCATCATGTATTAAGACACTTCACCACGATGTTTAATAAATGCCTATATTAACGATCGATATGTTTACATAATAGTTTGATACAATGAGTAAACGTATAACTTAAAATATTTTAACTTGTTTTTAGAAAGCTAGTACTTATTGACATGTAGATATGAACGCTGTAAGTACCATAATGTATTAAGACACTTCACCACGATGTTTAATAAATGCCTATATTAACGATCGATATGTTTACATAATAGTTTGATACAATGAGTAAACGTATAACTTAAAATATTTTAACGTGTTTTTAGAAAGCTAGTACTTATTGACATGTAGATATGAACGCTGTAAGTACCATAATGTATTAAGACACTCCACCACGATGTTTAATAAATGCCTATATTAACGATCGATATGTTTACATAATAGTTTTATACAATGAGTAAACGAAAAACTGAAAATATTTT